>JAVYIG010014954.1:0-38575 GCA_035222895.1 Strongylocentrotus droebachiensis | reverse complement strand
GTCTAAAAATGTATAAAAATAAGCACTTCCCGTAGAAGAACTGGAAGTAAAGAAACCGTCAATCGCGGTCAAAGACTGTACCACGTACTGTACGTACATCCGAAAACATAATACGCCGAAAAGTGCGTCTGCTTTTTTTGTTCGAAATGGCAAATCTATTATTGGCATAATGCAAAGTCCACTCAAGCACCGCGATAAATGCTCACATAAAAAGGCAAGTTTTTTTTTTCCTTCATATTTGAGTCATACAATTAAGCTATAGACCACTTGACTGTTTCGCGGGGGCGAGAAGCAACAATAAATGTCCACCAAGCTTCCTCATTTTGGTTTGTAGGCAATTTTGTCTGGTGAAGGTTTGGCCGAAAAGGACTTTTGATAACACTACCTTTGTCTTTGTCAAGCTTACTACTTGTACTTCAAAGGAAATAGTTTGCTTACCGTATCGATCGTTAAATGAATGCGGATATTTGTTGGACGTGTGGACACCCCACCCGGATGTGTGTATTGAATGACCGTGACTTGTCCCAGTGAGTTCCCATTCGCCTTTTCACATGTAATTTTACGTGTAGAAACTCAGGGCCATATCATACACGTTGATCGTATGCATAGTGCGTGCATCGGCATTGTTTAGCGTTCGAACTACCTTACAAGTTACAGTACTCGCACTCGTTCACATTGGAATATATTTAATGGCATAGACATGAAGCCCCAAGTAATGACGATTTCCACCACTATTTTACACGACGAACAACACAATGGAGAAATACCCACCAAATCTGCTAAACTTGATATATTACACGTGAAACAAGAGCCAGATGACATCAGCGAGACCGAATCGACTAGTCCGCGGGACGCGCCGGGGCCACGACACAGTCATCACCGTAAGAAAATGGTGAGTCAACTCCATTGTTCAAAATGTAGGCTTTTGCTTTGTTCGTGTTTGATTCTAATCATTGGTATCTGTACTTTTTACATTAATAACTCGTAGTGCTATATTATGTTTGGTGTAAATGAGGCACATAATAAGTGCGATATGGTAGTATAGTTTTGTTGTTGGATGACTTTTAATAGTTAGACCATTGTTCAGTTTGCAAATTGCTGTAATTGTAAAGAGCAAATTAAACATTTTATAGGTCTAGTCTCGATCTCTAGATCATTATTTTTGTAGTTGATAGGACAAAATACAGGTTAAGATTTGCTATATACACACAAAAATGCTAGACTACTACAGGTAGACTACTACACTTTGCCCTAGCAGATCACAAACATGAAGATTTCATATTTGTCATTTAATATGACAATGTCTGTGGTCAAGTGTGGATCTCTATGATAAATTGTGATAATGATATTTATAATAATAGCACATGTAACACTATTAATAATGATAATGATTTTAATAATAATGATTAGTATCGCTGTCATTATTATCATGAAAATTTATTATTATGGATTTTCTTATTATTATTACCATCATTATCATACATGTACATGTATTAGTTGTTCCATTGTACACCATCATCACTTCCTGGGGAGTATTCCTACCATAATGGTCACTTTGAGGGCATATGACAATTACTTTTGTTATCCTATCTGGGACTGTTACACAAAACCTACATTGATGGTATCTTTGCCATCAATGGTTGCTACCATGGAAACCTTGATTTTGATTGGCTGTTGAGCCCTGTTACCATGGTAGTTACCATTGATGACAAAGTAACCACCAATGGTATGTTTTATGTAACATGCAGGCCTTAAATTTCAATATTTTTAGGGCAAGGCCACTTTTCTGTAGGGCACATTCCTATATTACAGCACAAATAGGAAGAATTGGAAAGGGCACACAAATCTCCAAGGCCAATGTGAGGGGCATTGAGGCCAATCAAAGGGGCATCCAAGGCCTTGGCCTTGGATTAATTTAAGCCCTGAACATGGCCCAGCCCCCCCCCCTCCCCATTTTTCTCCTGGGTATGGAGTGGCAAATGTAGATGAATGCCTTGCCCAATGACATTCAAGCCGTGTCGGGTATCAAATCCATGACCTTTGCATTTCAAGTCAGTATTGGAGGAACCACTCAACTAGTTGTAGGATACAACACCTCTACTAGTAATTTATAGTAAAATATCACATCACACCTTTTGAAAGTGTAAGAAAAAAAACAACCACAAACAGAGAACAAAATATACACTCCAGGAAATGTAATTGACTACCTGCAATTCTGCAAATATAAATTAATTGATTAAATACAGCAAACACAAATCAAATGATGCAATTCAACCCCCTTCATGTAGTATACACGAGTAAACCCTTACAAAAAAGTTGTATAGAATTCTATAGAACGCTTTATAGAGTTCTATAGAACTCTATAACATTCCAGATTCTCTATAGAACTTTTAAGGATTCTCTATAGAAAGCGGTTTCCTCTATAGAATTCTATAGAATAAGTTTTCTATAGATTTAAATTTCTTTAGAAAAGTTAATTCTCTATAGAATTTTTAAGGTTGTCTATAGAAATCAGTTTCCTCTATAGAATTATATAGAATAAGTTTTCTATAGATTTAAATTTCTATAGAAAAGTTAATTCTCAATAGAATTTTTTAGGTTGTCTATAGAAATGAGTTTCCTCTATAGAATTCTATAGAATAAGTTTTCTATAGATTTAAATTTCTATAGAAAATTTAATATAAAAAATGGCGTCCCCCACTTCTCTATAGAATTTTTAAGGATGTCTATAGAAATCATTTTTCTCTATAGAATTCTATAGAATAAGTTTCCTATAGATCTAAATTTCTATAGAATTCTATAGAATTTTTGTTCTATATGAAGATATGTATCTCATGCATATTCATGATAATTTGCATGTTTTCACAGAAAATGTAATTATCATGATCTGTCAAGCAAAATGTGACAATTAACATCAATTTTGTGATTTATATTTTCTTAGTCCATTATTGACAAATATAATATATATGTCCGATTTTTTTAAACATGTAACTTAAGACGTAAAATAGATATATTAATATAAGTATTTTACTAACCAGTAAAAACATGTATAATTTTGTACATATGTATGTAAGATCTCCCACTACTTAATTAACAATATATACTCAACTGTATTTTGCTTCAAATGATCTTTGTGATGGAGCAATTGCAGGAGTCTATATAAATATGGTTTAGTCGGTGGCCAGATGTCATGCAATATTGATTATCAATTGATTATTGGTCGCTACTGAATAATAAACTGGTTTTCAACTGGTAAAAAATGGTCTATAGAATTATTTACAAAAAAACTTCTATAGAATTCTATTAAAAAAATCTATAGAATTTCTGTAGGCCATTCTATAGAATGTTTATAGAGATTCTATAGAGATCCGTTATAGATTTCTATAGAATTTGTATAGAAAAGTGGCCCACTTTTCTATAGAATCTCTATAAAACATTTCTATAGAATTGCTATAGAATAAAATGGTCTATAGAATTCTCTACAAAAAAATTCTATAGAATTCTATAAAACAAATTCTATAGAATTTCTATAGGCCATTCTATAGAATGTTTTATAGAGATTCTATAGAGGTCCGTTATAGATTTCTATAGAATTTGTATAGAAAAGTGGCCCACTTTTCTATAGAATCTCTATAAAACATTTCTATAGAATTCTATAAAACATTTCTATAGAATTCTATAAAAAAAATTCTATAAAATTTCTATACGCAATTCTATAGAATTTTGTTTATAGAATTCTATAGAACTTTTTTGTAAGGGAATGTACAGTGTACATGCATATTGGTGATTTGTGTTGGCACTCCCAGCCCTCAAGCTTGGATGGCCAGGGACGAGGTGGGGGGGGGGGGGGTGGATCCCAAACTATGATCAGTGATTCTGTAAATAATGTGACTTCATGTAAATTGACACTTTTTGACAGTGTCTGGTTTTAGATCATAAATAATTCTGGCTCCGCATAAGTGACGGGTCTAGTATTCTTTTCTTCTGCAGGAGAGGGTACCAGTGTTTGTAATAACAAATACTGTACATGTACATGTATCGGAAATAATTAACCATAAACAAACAAAAACAAAACAGTATATATAATCAAATGAAACGAACGTTTTTGAGGTGTGGAATGTAGGCGATGGGAAGTCTTTTGGCACAGACACTTATCTGACACTTTCCCTTCAAATCACATTTCCAAAACTCTCTATCATCATGCCCCTGAGCTAAGCCTTTTCTATTGATAGTCTCAGTCAGCTTGGACTGTGTCAAACAAGTAGAGCCAGTAGACCGTGCTGTCTGCATAGTCTCACGGCTCAGACACGACTGTTTCGCACTACAGTTGGCAATGGTTTTGATCTGTACACTAGCACTTGGTTTGAGCAAATGCAGCCTACGCCCCCCCCCCCCCCCACCCCCACCCTCCACCGCGTCATTAATTGGTATCATGTTATCCTACTATTTGGCTTACATTATCGTGATTTATGATACTTACATGTACATACAATATGTTCGAACTATTATTAGAGAAAGTGGAAAATGCTGGTATGTATATGGTGAATACAGCGTACATGTATGTTATAAAAGAGGAAAATAACAACATTTTGTATTAAAAACAAACCCTTTTGGATTATGGTTGGCGCGTGACCTTAATTCGCGGACATTTTCATATCTAAAGAAACAACAAAATCGGTAAGATTTCGAAAATCTGAGATAACCAATGGCAATAGGCATCTTAATTTACCGATAGACGCATTTTTCGTCGGAATTAGGTGTGAAATTATGAAATGATTGGTAAATTTTGCTGTCTTTTGCGTTCGGAAATTTCTGAACATACCGACAAGGGTCTAGGAATCTTCATATCGAGAAGTCGAGATGAGATGTCATCTAAACTGTAAGTAAAAAAACGACGCCAACCAAACTGATTGGCTGATTTGCCTTTCAAATTACGCAATTACCTTATTTTGATGGATCGCCGTTTTTGATAAATCAGCTGTAACTCCCTTGTGCGAGTTACAAGATCTCCTTTTTTTATTACTCTTTCGTCAATAATTGCAACCACTTCTGATCTGACATCGAATTCTGAGATCTCGATATCGCCTGAATTCTCGGACGATACATTTTGTCTAAAATTAAGTCTACAGACTACACCAATAAATATTTGTAGTCTAAAATTTGCTGACCATAGTGCATGATTAGATGAGTCTCCAGACTATATATTTTTATTGGCTCAAGGAGGGGGGGGGGGGGGGGTTGGATGTTGAGGGGGAAAAGGAGTGTTCACTCCACCCCGTTGAGCCAAACCAATATTTTTAAATAATGCTCCTTAACCCCGCCCCCCCTCCCAGTATGCAGACTCGTCTTACCATGTATGCATGTAATTCTAGGATGAGACTGCTGACAAGAAAACAGAAAAAGGAAGAAACAACCGCTCGAGGGACTTGGTATAAGACCACATTCACACCGAAAAGACCGACTACAGAACGACTCTGATTGTTAAAGTCTGAAAATACTCGATACAGGATCGAATCCAGGATTCCCTGACATTTTTTAACAGACTTTATTTTATCCCATATTCGGAATATGCAAGGATTTTAAAGAAAAAATAATTAATTTTGAGGTGACATTGCTAGTGTTGCCCCTAAAACAATAAAATATATATATATATATATATATATTCCTTTAAGAATTTGTTCAATCATACATTGATATAAATGTAATTATTGCAAATTTATTTTTCATACAACTCGTGTATGAAAAAAATCTATTCCGTCATCAAATTACTAAGACAATTATGAACATTTCAGTACAGAGCAAATTGGAGAGGAGCTTGCAAGTAACGTCACAGTGTTCCCAATTTATGTTTCACTAATGGCAACTTTAAACAAATCATACATTTCCTATTTTTAATGGGATATTGCTCATACTTTCACTCATTTATTTCTCTCATTCTTTCTGCTTTTATCGAGAGCAAATAATTATCAGGTTGGACTTCCCCATTTTATAATATCTGCTTACATAATACATCATGTAGAATGGGGGCACATGCTCTATCTCATGCATACCAGTTGGACATGCCCCTAACACCATTGTTTCGTCATAAAGTTCGATTCTACCAGACAATAATTGAGTTGGGGAAAAGGAAGCCTGATAACTGTGACGTGGCCAATTACCAAGAAATGTAGTTTCATGTCGACGAATACGAACTTTCCCCGTCAGTTCAATTCGAATGAAAAATGTGGTTTTTAATTATAAATACATTGATTATCTATAGAATATATAGTTTGTGAACGCCCCCCTTAATCATTCCTTTTAATTGGACAGTTTGATTTAGGTGTACAATGTACATGTCCATCTTTATCACCCCTTTCCCGAAAAAAGAGAATAATTAATAGATTAAAAAGTCCCAAGATCCGAACTTTTTTTAGGCGTTGCAACTATCTGAGTTTCGTTCTTTTTTCCCCAGTAAATAATGCACTTGAAATATTTCATTGTGTAAAATACCCCTACAAGATGTTTTTTTAGTCAGGCTTATCGATGGTTTTATTGGTTGATCAAGAAAATGGTGATTACTTTTGCTGCGATTCCAAACTCCAACATAATTATGTGTATACAGTATGTAAATATTCCTGAACATAGTCTTGCCGCGCAGACACTGATTCAAATGCGTTCTCTTTTCTTTTTGCTTTTTCATGGATGGCGATATGATGGATAATATTTGTTCTATTAGTTATTTTAATGATTTCCCTTACCTTTCATGCAAATGCTTTGTTTTCAAGAGCTGGTTTAGAGTTAAAAAAAAATTTATCTAAAGGGCTCGCCGCTGGCTGCATTTCGTTGATTCTCATTTACACTTTGACACATTCACTTTTGGTTGTAAAGTGGTATAATTTTTCCGTTGTTTTAAACATTGACTTGAAATGTAATATCCCCGTGATCATACCGTCAAGAAAAACTGGATCCTTCGTTTTAAAGACTATAGGAGTCACTTTAGCGTTATTATAGTAAGACTGAAAAGAATTCTGTTGAGCTGTTTATATATTTTTTTTTAGATTTCCATATTCAGTTTTATACGGTAAAAAGTCCCAAACAGTGACTAAACTGGTTTTCATCAGAGCCGTGTCATACATTATAAATACATGTACGTTCATAACACTGCAAATATGAATACACATACTTATATAACAATTATACACGTAGATCACCATCACAATCATTGTTCATTTATGTTCATCCCAAAGAAAGTATATGTTCAGATTACGTAGTACGCCATAGCTACTGTATAATGTCCGTATACATGTATTTCAAAATGGCTTTTTAAATTGCTTCAGGTTGACATTTGCGATCGTCATGAATCTCATGATCGTGTTATATTTATTTAAAAAAGAAAAAAAAAAGGAAATATGAAAATGGAAAATTAGTGCCCTAAAAGCGTCCGTGTGAAGTAGGCTGTTATAACCTATATACGGGAGACCCTGTCACCTTTATAGCCGTTCATCATCTCCAATCACTGATAACGACTTCTTATCGACTGTTTTTCTCTGTAGAGCAAACAAGAGCCTCGGAGGAGGAACATTGGAACCATTTTCCTGGTAATTTTGCGATACAATGATGGAGGGTCATTTTGTATTAGTCTGTATTGTGTGCACTTGACCCCAGAAAGGCTACATAAATTTATATACAACCCAAGTCAATTTCAAGTACCAGTTCCAAAGGTTAGGGATAAACGGAAAGAAATATGGACTTTCTGTAAAATTCCCATCGTTCTTAGAAAGAAGTATACCCCTGCAATGTTTTGGGAATTGTCCTTTCTATTAAAAGATAAAGTTGAGTTCTAGTCAAGAGATTGCATTGTGGAATCGATCGGGAAAAGTTGATCATCTTGCATATTAGTATTGGTATGTATACTGCAAGGTTCTGATATCATCAAAATGATAAGAAATTTGGCCCTTTTGATAAAAGTAACAAGCACTGTACAAGTATATGGGACTACGCAAACATGTGGCATAAACATGAGGTCCTAATTTTGAAGCTGTGACGTGTCGTATTTAGAATATGAAGGCATTCGAAGAGCCACGCTTTTCAAGGAACATTACGTCGGCCTTATGCCAAAAGGGCCTTAACTGCTTTTGGCCATTCCGAGATAATCGCGTTTAAAGGTTTTGGCCTCTCTAATAATCAAAAGTTTGTGGTCGTTTTTTTGCTTTTGAAGCCAATTTCGATAAATGTGTTAAGTCATTAAGTTTTACATGAAATGTGTTAAATTTGTTATAAAATATTCAGAATTGTACATGCTATGTGCAAAAAACATGTTAGGGCCTTTTTGGCATAAGGCTTGAATGTAGCGTATGTTAGCGTATGTTATGCCAGAAGGGCCGTAACCTACTCGGCATTATGCCAAAAGGGGCGTAACCTACGCGGCGTTATGCCAAAAGTGCCTTAACCTGCCGTTATCGTACGCGTAACTATGCGCGTAACTATGCGCGCATAGTTAGCGCCCTTTTGGCATAAGGAAATTTTCTTGTTTCGCAACACCTTTGGTTTGCCAGAAAGGCCCTCCTAACGCAAATGGATCATCCGTGGAGGTTAAGGCCCTTTTGGCGTAAGGAAAAAGATGAGATACGCGTTAAGGCCCTTTTGAAATTCATAATTATCTTCATAAATAAATCGAATTTCAACAAGTGAAGCACATCATTTTAAAGAGAATGATGAAATCTACAAGGTGATATTAATAACTCAATAACCCCCAAAATCGGGTTAAGGCCCTTTTGGCATAAGGCCGACGTTATTTTGTTGTATTGTTCACCTCTCCCCAGAACTCAACCTTTGCTAATTATAAGCAATGTAATTTAACATCTGTCTCTTTATATTAATTGTGCAAACTGTTATACTAACTATGTATAAGGAACAATGGCATATCGATCGGTATGAAGTTGAACATGTAATTGTAATTTAAAATCCATTCCTTATAATCCTCAATAATAATATATTGTACTGGAGGGTACATGACTGTATGCATTTCTTTTTCTTTTATTTTAAATATTATGTGGAACCGTTAAATCAGTCGAACTTTCAATATGAACGTGTAACATGAAAGATTTTCCTCAGCGTCAACAACAGTTTTTATAAAAGAGCTTTTAAAAAGAAAATTTATAATCAACTGGGCGTTCGAGGGTATATTTTGAAAGGAGTATGTGTGCTTCTTTCGATTTAGAAGTTTGGACTATGGTCCCAGGCATTATACTCTGTGGAAGTATAAAACCTCCGCGTTTTATCAGTGCATGCAAATGGGTAAATATTGATAGACCTTTATTTAAGAAGCTGAATTAGATATGTATATTTAGGAAACTAAATACACAAGTCATGACCTTCGATATGAAAGAAAATAGATTTGGTTCGTGCATGTCCGGTTTCTATCCTTCTCCCCGTCCGGTCTGCCCAGACCCCCCCCCCCCCCCCCCCTCCCCCGCCTACTCTGTATATCCTTACCCGAGAGCGTCACTGCTTTCAATTAGAATGAGAATACAAAATAACCCATGATATAAAATGAAAACAAAAGCTCGTGAATAAATTAATACTGTCTGCTCCAACGGCGTAGTTACATGCGGCGGGGGGGGGGGGGGGGGGGGGGGGTCACAGGAATTGTGTCGCCCCATTCAATACCAACCACATATATAAAGATTTCAGTATATCTCATGATTGTATTTCAAAAAGCTATCAGATGGAAATAATATCAAGTAAAATAGCACTTTTGTTGTTTATTTATGTTCATACCCAAATACTTGGTAACGTACATGTCTGCCGTATGGGACACCAACAGAGTGACCAAATGCATTGGACTCGTCAGTATTTTCTTTGTCCAAGACGAGCTATGCTTTGCCATCAACAAACTTTTTTCTTCACACATCCGTTTGCTATATTTGGTTTAATCAATATTATAGAGGCGTGCCTCGTGAAATATTTGCAGACCCCAAAATATGCTGCATGAAATTTAAAAAGATATACCGCAAAACGTGACTTTGTCGTGAATCGTCACTCTCCCAGCTGCCCTTCATGTACATAATCATCACAATACACGGAATGGCACAATACTATATCCTTGTCGGTCGCTGTGCGAAATGATGTCTGCAAATGAGACTACAGCTGGCTATGTCCTTTTTGCTGAAACCGACAGACTGTTCTTGCAGACTAGTGGCAACAACGTCGGTTCAGCCAATGATTGAGCACTGGGGGGGGGGGGGGGGGGGGTACAATAGGTACGCAAAGACAATGCAAGATACCCGGAGGTGATCCGCGTAGCTAAGACAATGCAAGACAATGGTCATGTTTTAGAATACGCGCAACTACGGTTTGCGTGCAACTGGTACTGAAGTTTGTATATCAATATTATGTGTAAAAAGATAAAAGAAAGCGAAATATGTATACACATGACCCTCCCTCTGATTTACATTTGTCAGTTTTACTCTATGCAACTATATATGAACGTACATGTACAACTAAATATCAAAGAGACTCTTCTATGTTTTGTAGGCCTATAGCAACGTGTATCTCCCTTGCAATTATATAGAAATTTCAACTTGATTGCCCAGTTTATGTGTAAAACGACTGAAAGGTACTCAAAATTGTATTCATTTGATTTCTATATTCCCATTGCCATCACTGTGGAGTAGTAACCCGATCTGCATTCAAGTAACCATACACGAATGGGGAAATCTGCTGAAAGAGAAATTCATATTTCAGAGGTGGCAACGCTCTTATTTATCGCTGTGTTATATTCATGTAACCAGGCCCCTTTGTGTAACGTAATTCTCACGGCAATAATGTGTGTTTTGGCTTTACTCCAGGTTGTGTTATCACCAATATTATGTAGACTTCGTATTTCTGTACTTCGGCATCAGTACAA
The DNA here is from genome assembly GCA_035222895.1 of Strongylocentrotus droebachiensis. Taxonomy (NCBI): domain Eukaryota; kingdom Metazoa; phylum Echinodermata; class Echinoidea; order Camarodonta; family Strongylocentrotidae; genus Strongylocentrotus; species Strongylocentrotus droebachiensis. Next base: position 27,687 of record JAVYIG010014954.1, on the reverse strand, counting down.
ATACAATCGAGGTAAACGTGTTCATAATGGAGCATCCATTATTTACCTCAAATCTACGCTTTGAATACAAGTTTGTGACACCTGAATGCATCCTGTCTCGCTATTGGTTAAATGTCTCCATTCGTCTATTTTTGTATGAAAGGTCACCTTGCATTGTGTAGGTCACGGCGAGATACTGCTATGTTATTGTCTCGTTTCTTGGAAATTCACCGGAAACCGCGTTCATGTAGGCGCTCTATGACGCATGCCCGGTGACCTGACATGACCCCGTGAGAGAATACAACCAGTAGGGAACAAAGAAAATAGTCTGCGATCGCAGACGTTGTCTAGTCGGATAATGTCTTAACACTTTTTCGACCGTGTTAAGACAGTATGATAGGCGTTGCCAGAGATATGAGTACAGGGGCTGGTGAGAAAGGGGCGGGGGGGGGGGGGGGGGTGCTAAAAATGTATAAGATTTGATTCTTCACACTAACTTATTCAGTGTGGGGCACCTTCCCATGCTCAATAAAATGACTTGTATAATAATTAAATGTCATTAAATTTAAGCCTTAGGGCTGGGCATAAGTCCCAACTAAAATTAAAAAGTAAATTCCATTAATATTTTGTAAGCTATCAATTTTTATTGGGACACCCTGCCCCCATTCAGCCGCGGGCCTTTGTGAGACGAGACGAGATAAAAGTTTACGGACCTCATTTTGTTTATTTATCAGTTTGTTCGTTTGTTTGGTATTGTTTATCCAAATTAAGGAAGATTGTCATGCTATAATGATTAGACAATGAGTCGGCGCCGACGGCGCGATTAATAAGCAATATGACCCAAAATGGCAAAACACCGGGAGCTATATACAGCAGGCCTTGTAAAGTGGGGTTGGTGCAAGTCGGGGGGGGGGGGGGGGGTTGCTTGATAGCAATGTCCTGACGACCATTATGCCTGCGTGACTGCGTTCATTTTGTTTTGGTAGTTCACAGTATATGATTTGGGGTCCTATAAGGTATGCTCACAATAGTCACTGTCGCCCCATGTATGAAGTTATTGAAACGGTGAAGTATTGACTTTACAATTTCTTACAATAGTGTACAAAGGACATGGGATACTTGCATTATCACTGTAACTAACATAAAAACTTGCTCATATATTCGAAAAAATGGGCACATTATACATACAATGTGTATTTATTTCTTTTATTAAACAAATCGTAATTCTATTTTTAGTAAGGATACAAGCTGATTTAAATGCAGGATGGTATTTATACGAGCTCCATATAGAACGAGGGTAGGGTTGCGTGTACTGTATCAATGTGCGTGTAACTGTAAGGCAGATGGCTAGATTTCTAAAGAGAGGTACTGTACTGTACATGTATATACAATTTATTATGAGGTGTATTGACGTTCGTGTCTCGTCCGAAATACTGAATATTGCGTTCGAGAGAACTACATGACAAGTGTTTCTACAAAATTACTTGCACAGTTTGTTTGGATCTCTATCTTGGAGGTCGTACTAAATGTTGAAAATGTTGTTTTACTTCATTCGCAAATCAGAAAATTAGACAAACTTCTTTGATCTGCTGCTGTTGTTGTTGTTCACTACAGTGTCGATGAGTTTGTTGATATACGGGAGGTAACATTTCCATCTAGGTCTCCAAAAGTATTAGGAATGTCATTTTTGTTCATTTTAATATAAGGATGATGATGGTGATGATACTGATTTTGAAATAAAAGGGTCATGAAAATGAAGATTTTTGTTGTTGTATATATTGTGCAATTTGTCAGTTCAGAGCCCGGCCCTGCATTGTTATGTCTGATATTAAGCAGTTGCGATTAATAGCAACTTATTTCCAATTTATGTCAACCACAATTACTGTACCTAAGATATAGGAGACTGCAAACTTGCGATTGATTGGAGGGCTTGCAATAGACCTGTTTACTCATATTTTGTGGATGTTTATTTCCTGGGGACCCAGTGTTATTGCATTATTATTTTTTTTTAAATTAATGAATGAACTACAATACTCGGAATCCAGTCTGCATACATTGCTTGTTGCTCTGTCGGGCAAACCTCGTGCAAGCTTTCGATTAGTCCAGACAAACTTTCGATTAAAAAGTATGCATACAATTTGAATATGTTAGTATAAACCGATATATTGATTTGGATTAATCGCAACGCTTTATAATTATATAAGACGGGGCCCAGGTATCAACAAATATTGTTGGCAGCTGGTTACATGAGAATCATGATGATGTGGTGGTGGTGGTGGAGAATGGTGACTCACAGGTACTTACTTGTACGTATACATGTAGTGCCATAATACTTGATTGAAAAAGAAAACTTTCATAGGCGTTCACTCCCTCCTATCTTGACCAATCACAATACTCTACAACAGTTATCATGACAATTTTATAAATATAGAATGCGGGGGTGGGCTAATACAAAGTCAATACTTAGAAATGAGGAAATCGATGCATAATTTCTCTGATAGTTTCTAGGTTTTCATAGATTTTGGGTATATATATATTCGGATGAGTCAGTATGCTTATGACTATGAGGAAATACCAAACGGAAGCGAACAATACATTGTAAGTTGTATTGCCGGAAATTTGCAAGTGGACCGTTATTCCCCCTTCCATCATATTGTTTTAAGATTTTTTTTTTTTACATTGTTCTTTGACTATATGATTATTCTATTTGATTCAATATGTCATTATTAGCGTGTATTATTCTGATTCGCATAATGACCCCCCCCCCCCCCCACTGTTTTTTTTCTTTGGGGGGGGGGGGGCTGTCTTTAGAAGGCCTACTGGCTCAAACTAAAGTACGATTTTCAAATGCTCCGACGTATAACCCAGGCTTAATTTCGTCAAAACAATTAGTGTTAGAGTTGAAATTTAGGTTTAGGGTTAGGGGGAGAGGGAACCGGGCAAGAGAAAGAGGGAGTTAGAGAAAGGTGTGGGATGTAGAGAGAGAGAGAGGAAAAGGAGAAGGGGAGAGAGGGGAAGAGAGAGAGAAAGAGAGTGAGGGGTGTCGGTTTGTATTTGTGGGCGTTTGAAAGAGTGTGTGTGTCAGGAGAAAGTGGAAACGGGGAGGGGTGTTGTTGTTTTGTTTTTACACTCGTATAAATTACGCATTAGCCACATCCGGGTTCGTGACCGTACCACTGGGATTAAAATTTGCTCTTTGAGGTCATATCTCTTCCTGTACCAGCCAATCATGTTTCACCTAGTCTTCATACACAGACCCATGTCAGTGATTAAACTGTGAGACTATGCACAGTTTGCAGACTACTTGATCCACAGCAACGGTATTCGACTTCGATGGGACTACTATCTATACCAACACAGTCAGAGACTGATTAAGGCTAGGTTCAAGGCTTAGTGGAGTTGTGGTTTTGTTAAAAATATAATGGTTATGGTTATTTAAATACTTGACTGCTATGAGAAAGTGTGTGTATGCCTGTACAGCGTGACTGTATGTAAGTAAGCAACCAGTGAACCTACGGCTTTAAGCTCTCTCCGAGGGACTAGGTATAATTTTACTGAGGATGGACGCCTTACCAACGGGCACTAGCACGTCCACTTGGTTTCGAACCCGGGACCCTCCCAGTTAAGAGACTACTGCTCTACCACTGAGCCATTTCGCCTTCGGAAGTGTCAAACAGAGTCTGTGCTTGCAGACTATGTTTCACTTCAACTCAGGCACTCATTTTACACGACATGTACATGTATCATATCGTGTGTTTTGGGTTCCTGCTAGGGCAGGCCATGGCGACTACTTATTAATTTCCCATTTTACATTCATGTTGTGGAAACATTATTGTGTGTTATCTTCAACGGAATCATCTTACCTTACCTATTATCTCGCTCCTATACCTTCTGCTCAGACGAGGAATTCTGGTACGATGTCACCTTTCAAGGCGAAGTTGTTTGTGTGAACGCCGTATACGGCTAAACGTCGTGTTGCAAAACTGGAGATCGACACACCTGAGACAGTGAAAAAATATCCCTGGACACACTAGGAACATCGTGCTTTTTCCTACGTCCAGTGCACGTTTCTTTACGAGTTTCCGCAGACCAAGCTCATTGTGAAGTGTATACTTCCAACTATACGGCGAGCATAATGAGTATCTTTATGTTAGAAGGATTGTTTTCCTCTTGCGTGAAAGGTACACATTTTTGTTGCAAAACGGAGATCAACATACCGTGTAGACAAAGAACTCTTTTCGCCACGTCCAACACACGTTTCTACACGAGTTTATCCATCACGAGTTCATTGTCAAGTGTGTATACATGTATTAAGTATGCCCCAGCTATAATGGCGACTATACTTTTTTCTTTCCATTATTTTATTGGCGAATTATTTTTCTGATGCTAAGAGCATGGACCCCCATGTTAAGAAAAGGGAGAAGTGGGTAGAAAAGAGAGAGAGAGGGGGTGGGGATGACAGAGAATATTGCTGGGGGAGCACACGTCACGAATACAATAATGTTGCTGCCCCCTTTATTTTATTTTTCTCTTGTTATCTCTATACGTAAAGTATGCCACTATGCCAGTTTATTACAGTCACGGTGTACTGTTTACCTTAAACCTATACTGTGAAATATAAGGAGACAAAGATGGTGTTTGAGTGGGTGTTAATACATTGTTTCCGTCTTTTTCGTATCGTATTTCTTTTATGGAAAACTGATGTTCGTTGTGCTGTTTATACAGCGGTTAAAAACATTACATGCTGAAATAAAATACGTCAAGGGTAGGGCGCCACAGTATTATTGCTAAACTAAAAACAATGCAAAAAGGGGGAGTAAAGAAAGAAAAACAGCTGTATTAAAAGCAGACGAAAACGAAAGTATCTTGACGAAAAAAAAAAACGACGCGTCGACATTTCCGTAAAAACATGGACATGGGTGTGTCAATAATCATCTATGTATACAGATACATTGACTGAACTGTATGGAAGCAAGAAACAATGGTTTGATCATGAAATGGCGTGGATTTGTTTAATCACATACTGTTAAATAGTGCAAGGAATGTCTTGATCCATATAATCATAAAGATGGCCATTTAGACGTCGGATACATTGTGTCTGAAAAAAAGTTAGTGAACATATTGATGTATACCTGAGCACTTATTTAGCATGACTTTGCCATACTTGTATCTGGCAAGTCTATATTTTTTCAAGTTTAAAACTCATAACCATACGAATAGTGAATATAGTGATTTTTTGCCGGTAATTAATTTTTTTTGTAATAAATGTGAAACTGGTGCCTGGCCTCCGAAATTTCCAGCAGTAGAAGCGCTGCTCGGAGCATGGAACTTCAAAGCAAAGTGGAATGTAACACACGAAGCGAAGGCGTTTGAATAAATTACAAGAGTTTCCACTCCTTTCTTTTACCTCCCTGCATTAACGACACTAGGCAATTTTCGCAAACTCATTGGGGAATTACAATCTGCGGTTCGTGTGCAAAATCGAGAAGATAGTAACAGTTGGATGACCGCTGAGGCCCTGAAATCTAGAACGGGTTTTGGCCAAATCTACGGGCGTTCTCAAAGACGCCCCAAGTGAATCAAGTGCCTCGATACAAACTATTTCATTCACCTGATAATAATAATAGTATTTAAATAGACAGAATCCAATCTGCATACATTAGTAAGTTGTTGCCACACTTAATACATGCAGTTTGCATTCTGACTATTGCGAATCCTAGACAGGTGAATGAAATAATTTGTATTGAGGAAGTTCACAAAGACGTATGTATTAAATTTGATTACATTACGAAAATGGCCTATTCCCTTCCACGCAATACAGTACAGACGGGACTACACGACTAGCACAACTTGTCTCGACCAAGCCACAAAACGGCTTTTTATCAAATTTCAACAATTTATCATCAAGTTTTAAAACAATTCATGTTATATCCATATTCATGTTGTTATTGTTCAGAAACAATAATCGGAAGAAAAAAACTCACCGAAGAGTCATTCGTGTCAGGGGCGGATCTAGGGGGGTTAGGGGGTTTAATCCCCCCCCCCCCCCCCCCTGGGCTGGCCAAGGTGCTTTCACTATGAACATGACAGACAATGAAAGCGGACAAAATATACAGTTCCTCAGGTAGACAAACTAAGGGACATCCCTTCACTGCTATTATGTAAAAATGTGTAGAACAGATGTCACATGCATATTCACCTGTTCTACACATTTTTACATAATAGCAGTGAAGGGATGTTCCTTTGTTTTCCTGAGGAACTGTATATTTTGTCCGCTTTCATTGTCTGTCATGTTCATAGTGTTTCTACCCAATTGAAAACAAATTGTAGTGCTCCCTACCCTCAACTAAGCGAAATATTGGTCGGCGCGATTTTTCAAATGTCAACCTTAACTCCCCCCCGCCCACGCCATAGAGAAAAGCTAGATCCGCCCATTACAATTCGTCATCCTTCGTTATTAGACGACGAAATTCTCATCACCATCTTTAGTACAAGCTCGCTGATTGGCTGTTTATTCACTTGGGGCGTCATTGAGAACGCCCGTAAATTTGGTCAAAACCCGTTCTGGATTTCAGTACCTCAGCGATCACCCTGCTGTTACTATATAGCAGCTTCTCGATTTTGCACACGAACCGCAGATTCTCTGTCCGCAATGAGCTTGCGTAATACCCCTAATGTTTGTCGAACTGGCAACAACTAATGTATGCAGTTTGGATTCTGTCTATTGAAATAGTATTATCCTTACCAGGTGAATGAAATATTTTGTATCGAGGCACTTCACAAAGACGTATGCATTAAATTTGGTTACATTACGAAAATTGCCTAATGGCATTGCACATGCAATACCTCCGTAGAGATACGTACGCATTCACCGAAAAGCGAAACCACGAATTGTATCGAGGACGGTCTGTGTGCGACGGCCGTAAACCTGAGTGCTCTGCTACCGCGAAGGTCTGTAAGTTGCTGAGCGAAAACTCGCTACTGACACCAGACCAACACCAAGATCAGTCGGTTCGGAGTCGGTTAGGCACTGTGACTGCATGTGGTATAGACAAATAATGAACCATGCTATTTCTTCTTCTTCTTCCATTGTAGTACATCCGTCTTACAGAATATTGTCGTAATTTCGGCCATTATAAAAGCAACACATGTTTAGTGTCCTGCCTTCTTGAAAAATGGGAAAGAGGAGGCCCTTTTTTTTTCTTCTTCTTCCAAAATCGCCGATCGGTTTAATTTCCCTGACAGTCGGGCTATTTTCGAAGATGGCCGCCAGTAATTGATCGTTTTAGACAGTATTATGTTTTTCATGTTTCTATTCATTGAAAGAAAAGAAAAAATATATATAAAGAATTATTTAAAACAAAAATAGGAGGCGGCCCCAAAAAAAGAAAGCGGAAGTTGATATTTAAGAGTTTCCCATGAGTTCCAATCGGTTGACTCTTCTACAAAATGTACTTCCTCTTTGAAATCCTCTTCGGACACGTCGGAAGCCGATGGAGAATTGATAAATGGCCCTTTGATGTCTAGTTGACAAGTTTGGCATCAGGTGTTTACTATTATACAAATAATACATGTTTACGAGTGCATTATACAAACAATACAAAGCAGTGAGGGCATTAGTAAGAATTACCCACACAAGGTACCTTCGGAACAGTCTAACACGCCCGAGGTGGTAGCCGAGGGTGTTTGGACTGTTTTGAAGGTACCGAGTGTGGGTAATATTACTAATGCTTTAACAATATGATGTGTATCATTTGTTTTATAAGATTAAGTTTTATATGTTTTATAAAATGATGTTTTATAACATGATTTTGATAATGACCGGTCATTACCATTGGATAATGACCGGTCATTATCCAAATTACGCGTTAGGGAAAATAAATGCCTGGTCACGTGCACGCTTTCAACCAATCATTTGATAAGGTTCCACGTCACCATCTTATAAAAGTGAATATGCACTGCATGCAGATTAAGTCACAGCGTGATAATGAAGTCTTGTCGAGTTCATTGTCCGTCTCATTGTGACTTAAACACGTGCAGTGCATATCACTAATGCACGAGCTAAAACATGTATTATTTGTTTTATAAGATGGGTCTACAATATGAGTATAAAGTCGAGAAATTAACTGTTGTTATTACCAAAATGCACTGCCCGTGCATTATGGTAAAAATTGCTGTTGTAAATAGCTGTCATTTTATGATATGAACAAATAAGGTCCCTCAAAAGAGGATAAATAGAAGGATAAGATTAATGCATGTACCTGTACAAGTGATTTCGATGATCCTCATTGGCTACATTCTTGAACCCAATTTATAATATTTGTTTTCTTCTCTCTTTGTTCTATTATTTTTGTGTGTGACACAGATGGAGAAGTGGATGAATGTCAATGACGGGAACGGGGTCGCGATGAAGCATCTTTCAACACGTAACCATGACAACGTAGACTCCAGGAGATCGTCGAAATCACCATCCAAATCACCGTCTTCTCCTCTTCTTATTATGTCACACGTTCCCGCAGGTGAGAGCACAGTGTATGAATAATAACGCATAATGTTAACCCAGTCCCATGTCAGTTCAGAGCTTTCTTAAGGTCTAAAAAAAACTCTAAATGAATCAGTCTTCCCTCCTCAAAATGGCAACATTTTTATTAAAGGGACTGTATAGCATGACGAGACCATGCGTCTTTCCCGAGGCCCACTCGGGGGGGGGGGGGGGGGGAATCGGGTATAGTACGACTATATACGACGCGACCGCATTAGGCCTGCGTACTCACGTGCGTGCAACATACGCGAAACCGAAACGTGAGGAGAACTTCGGTCTGTTTCGCGAACGTAAGCGCGCGCTGACCCAGTTAATCAAGTCCATTAGTTGTCCAAAAAAAACGGAGATGGTGTCCACCAGTATTTCCCATGCTACAGCCCCTTTAACCCTAAAAAGGCCGGGCTATTTGAGGTCTTAGTACGGCCTCGGCCGTGAGATCTCGTTAAGCGGCCGATCGCCGCGAACATTTGCACACATGTCAAGGGAAGTGTATACAATACTATGATAATTTCAATATTTTGAAAAATTCACTCGTTTGCAAATAAGGTCATAAAATAACATTTTTACCCATATATCATATATTATTCATATTTACTAATGCATTAATACGACAACATTTTTTGGAGGAGCCAGCTTATTCCTTTACCAAATTGGCAACAGCGATTTGTATTTTCCACTTTTCCATAGATTAAAAGAAATATATATAAGTATGTATATTAAAGGGGCTGTAGCTTGACGAGACTTTGCGTCTTTCCCGAGGCCCACTCGGGGAAAATCGGGTATAATACGACTACGGACGACGCGACCGGAGTGCGTGCAACATACGCGAAACCGAAGCGTGAGAAGAACTTCGGTCCACGCTAGCGCACGCTGACCCACTCAAGTCCTTTAGTTTACGTTTAGTTGTCCAAAAGGAGACATAGATGGTGTCAACCAGTATTTCCCATGCTACAGCCCCTTTAAGCGAAATAGAGAGGATGAGAAAATTCCACTCTGCATCGCCAGGATAGGATACTTCAATGATTATTATTGTATCAATTCGGGTCTTATTTACTCAGAGTATCTACACCTTCCTGCGGGCCCTGCACACTATGAACATGACTGACAAAGAAAGCGGACAAAATATACAGTTCCTCAGGTAGACAAAGGAACATCCCTTCACTGCTATTATGTAAAAATGTGTAGAACAGGTGTCACATGCATATTCACCTTTTTACATAATAGCAGTGAAGGGATGTTCCTTTGTCTACCTGAGGAACTGTATATTTTGTCCGTTTTTTTGTCTGTCATGTTCATAGTGGCATCTATTATTACCCCAGCAATAGCCACGTAGCTTTATTCTCCCCTGGGTGGATAGTGGCATATGCGGTTAAATGTCTTGCAAAAGGTCGTTAGTGTCGGACTGGGATTCAAACCCTCAACTCTAGGATTGAGAGGAAGTGAACGAACTTTACTATACCATGACATCTCCCCCACATTATGGAAGATTTCATCCCGTTATTATACCTTGGACCATACATTATAAGTCATTGACATGATCAAACCGGAACAAACATTGTGGTAAAAAAAAAAAAATCTTACATAAAACGGGGAATGTCCCTCTTTTCCTGTGTTTATCCATGCATGAGTATGTATGCATTGATGATAGTGGCTATAAAACCGTGCAAGGCCAATTTCGTGACACAAAAAGGTACCTCGATATTTGTTTCTATTTTGTTTTCTTTTAAAGTTTAAAGGCTTTGGCCCATATTCCACTGGAATTTAAAAGGGGCCTCTTTTCTAGGTTTCTTTAGTTGAAGTTAGGAATGTGATAAGTGTAGGAAATTTATCAGGGAACAATAGATGTCGCCGGGGCACAATATACAAGCCCAAAGATGCTCGGCCCGGCTCTCTGACTCTCTGTGGACCTGAGAAAAGAGAAAAAGTCACAGAGAAAGGGATAGGATGAGAGAAAGAAAGAGGGAGAGGGGGGGGGGGGGTGGGAGGGACATGAACAGAAGATACCCTCCCCCTGATACAAGTGCCCCCTATCTGTCTAGATCAGAACTAGGCCTATATGACATCGAACCAGTCTCGCATTTTCTCTGTGTTTTATATTATGATAGACGTGATGTCAAAATAATATATTAAACAACTTTGCATGAGATTAGAAATTATTCAAACAAAGCCAACATCCTATACCCCAGTTCCTATTCTGCCTCTGTTTGTATATGGGTGTTTTATTGGTTGTTTCAATATTTGTCTTTTAATGTTTTATGTATTATGTTTGATTGCTCAATCAATCATGTTCCATATCCTGTAATCTAAAGCCCGCAAATAGTTGTAATCAGTTGTATCTGCTCTACACGGCACGTAGATTGATTGAAACATGTTTGATCTACCACATGGAGTTTTTTGATCTACCACATACGAGTTTTTTTCATGTAAGGAACTACATTTACTCTCCTTAAATAGGTCTTCGCTGTCCATACGAAGATTATTTATTGCCAGGAAATGCAATGTAGTTTCTCACTCTGTAATTTTGACACAGTTACAAGGGCAGTATGGGGAAGTATACAGTAAAAGGTGTTCTCAAATTTGTTCGAGGCACAATTTGCTTGGGGGGGGGGGGGGGGGGAGGGGGGCGAGGGGAATCGTAGGGCAATCATCTCAGCCCGTCTAGTAACGCTGCTCCCGACAGCGATTTGAATGTACAACGCATACCGATCCTTTATACATTCCAGAATAAAATTTGGTATGGACACATCTTCAAAAATACTATTCAGCATCAAAGCTGGTAAAGTGTATATAGACACACCCTGAGTCCCTGACATTCCCATACATTTTGGTGTGGGACAATTTCAATTTCAATTTCAATTTATTTATGTTGCCAACAAAACATTACAAATCAGTCATACAAATTTCCATCAAAAATGTGGAAATACATATTGGAAACAGAGGGGTCCACTAAAAAGCAATGCTTGTACAAGTGTGAACACTTCAAATGATACGAAGAATGAGTAGTTAAAGACACGGCATGGACACACTCAAACAATCTATTACGCGTATCCGATCACGTAGGACTCATTTGCTTGTATTTGATAGTACGGAATCATTTTGTTGAGGGGACGGAACAACACAATAATATCTCAAAGTGTGTTGTTTATCATTACAAAAGATAAAAGAAAGAGACTTAACGCTAGTATTCTAAGTTTGATTTGTTTTGCCCATAGTACAGTTGCATAGTTTCCCAGTGCATGCAAAATACGTGTAAAATTATACTATATAACAGTAGACTCCAGAGACAACTTTAGTTTGTTTAATAGGAGGGTTATCACAAAAAGAAATAATTCGAATATTTAGCAAAAGACTTAGTGTCGATTTCCCATGGAAGCAACTAAGCCTGAGTCATTACGGTTTTTGTGCTAAACGGATAACCGTTAAAAGTATACGGGCGGTTTCGTTTAACCGTTAAATAATAATCTGAAAAAGTGAAAATACAGTATTTGTAATAACGATGTAGCTCGGAACGCCTGATGGTCTTCAGACTGTCGCGCTGAGCATTCCGAGCCGGACTTTGGCACTATTCTGATAAACAGAGACCAGTAATATACAACATGCAAAATATCTTATTATTCCTCATCTGAATCTGATATCATGATTAACCTTGCAAAGTTAAGCGCGCTGTGAAGATAGCTTGATCTGTGACGTGTTTATATATGCCTTTGCAATGCAATGTTTGCATGTGGTCAGGGAGAGAGCTCCATTCATGCAGGGACATGTCTAGCATGTCCCTGCTGCATGTATCATTGCCATATGAAATTATGTGGAAGTGTGTAACACTCACTACCAAGACACACCCTGCAATGAGCTGATCCAAGTTAGTGACCAATCATGAAGGTTCTCTAGCTATGTGGGTGGAGTTTGATACCAGCATAAATTACAGGTTGGTGACCGCACGTGCTTTCACACGGTTCAGTGGGAGTCAAGAAGCCATGTGCTCTCCACCTGTGTGTATGTACATGTACAGTGTATTGGGCGCCGATGTTTGAGGTTTGTGTGTACGTGTGTGTGTATGAAAGAGAGCTGCATGGACCAGGCAGGAACATCAGAGAGTGAAGAATTAAGACAAGTGAGACTAGCTAGATAGAAAGGGTGGCTGTGTGTGATCAAAAACTTAAATTACTCACAATGTCCAAGACTTTGTTGATTGATATTTCTAAAACTTCAATTATTATTGTTATCATTATTTTTGTATTTTATTTATATATGAACATTATTTTAGGGGGGTGAGTCGGCAAGGGATTGATGTTAATATTGAGAGAGAGAGAGAGAGATAGAGAGACTCGGGGAGAAGGGATGTGAGAGGAACTGACCATCGAATGTGTAAACATTTAGAACTTTGCTTGTCTGAGAGTGCAGTAATAAGAAAAGGTACATGAACACATTGCAGAGAGAAGGGAATAGAGAGGGTGAGAAAATAGGGAAGAGGGCATGGTTGTTTTATTGTTTACAAATTCATTCATGGAGATTACTGCTGCCAGAAAGCTGGCGCGCAGCGGACAGGGTGTAACATTACACTGCGGTTTCTTTGATTATCTTTATCATCGGCTATTAGCACATTCCAAAATGTATGTAAATAACGGTTAAACGGAGCAAGAAATGCTAAACGGTTTTGATGAATGCGGTCGGATAACCGTCGGTTAAACGGATTGACTCAGGCCTAGAAGCAACCATTACTAATTCTTAATATTGATTTTGATGAAAGATGTTTATGGATGTGGCCGTCCTCATTCCTGATGGTCGTACGACAGAAACTCTGGCGATTATTTCTCTGTAGTCATGATCCTTAACGAATCCCTAACTTTAATTCTGGATCAAATACTCTACCTAAACCTAACCCAGTCTTATCTAAAATTCAAATGCAACCCTAACACTAAGCCTTTGTCATTGACAAAGAGCTGTTCCGTCGACATGCTCCGCTGTAATTTCCTGCAGCCGAATATTATTATCTTCAAATCCAGGGTCTCGTGGCATAAAACTTACCACTGACGGTAACTTAACCATCAATTAACTACCATGGCAACATTATACTCGACAGCCAATCAAATCAAAGTTTACATGGAATCTAACATTAATGCCAAAGTTACCATCAATGCTAAGTTTTATGCGACGGGCCCAGGACCAAATACATAAACCTTATACCCATACCCAGAAACTTATATCTTTTACAAATTGAAGCCTGGGAGAAAATGTCGCTAAACCTTACAATCGGAGTGTACCTTCATGATCATTGAATTTTTTGAGACGTGGGATTGTTGATATAATTACGTTTCTCCGGGAATAACTTATCGGCACTTGTGCTTATCATCAGTTTATCGGTTAACCGGATGGTTTGCTATCTCTATTTTCATGTATGTTTTTCACCTGACTACTATTTAATAAATATCTGTAAACTCATGAGTTTACTTTAATAATCTGAATTTAGATTCACGTGTTCATCGCGATGTGTACCTAAATTGAGTGTTTTGAAACCAAAGGTTGTGTGTACTGATTAAAGTCTACTTTCTTTGCATTATCTTTCGCAGATCCTCGGAAGTGGGCGGCGTTGCACGTCGGAAGGTGGCTGGAGGCGGTAGCAGCAAAATATGCCTTGCAAGTGAACAAGACAGACTTTGTCATGAATGGGCGCGCGCTGTGTCTTATGAAGCGGGAAGGCTTCTTGGACCGAGTACCCGAGAACGGTGCGATTCTATTCGAAGATTTCCGAAGGAGGCTTCGGCAGTACCTCACAGCATGTCGGCAAAGGGTGCGGACAACTTACGCAACTCAAGGGAATATATCACTGCCGGGTAGAATACCTCACTTTCCAACGCCCGCCGCCGTGTCGGGAACACCTCAAATGCCGAATTCGTCTCTGGTTCAACCCAATGCGGCATCTCCGTGGATTGCGCCGTTCTCGGCTCTTAGGAGGCAACTTGGGACTGACCGCAAACCAGCAGGAGTTCTAGGGGTACCCCCCGCGTTGCACACTGCACAACCACCCCAAGGACCGCAATCGTTTTTGCACGCGGCACCGTTTGGCCTTAGCAATACTCCGTTGGTCCATGGGCCATCTTCCCTATTGAATACTCAAGGAATTCGTCAATCATCCTCAAGGAATGATCCCACCTTTCTGCCACCGTCGCAAGCGGGTCCATCCACGAGTACGTCTGCACTCGTCACCGCTATAAACGGCCAGTATTACGCAGCTGCATCCCATCTGGTCGGAGCATCATCATTGCATCCAAGTCTTCCTGCACCGGGCCAACCGTCAACCACGGCAAATACAGTACAACCATGCCCTTTGCACTCGGCACCATCAACTCTTCAAACGACCCTGCCGACCTCGTTTACAACCACTGCTCCACGCACGGTGCCAACGCATGTTGCGCCTACCCAGAGTGCATCCGTTTCTACATCATGCTCAGTACACAGTTCTTCCCCGGCTCCCGACCCCCATTCCTCACCGTATCCCTATTTGGGTGGCAAGTGTCAGCTTCACCCGTCACCCTACTACAAATTCGTTCCTATTTACAGAACAATGCGAGTTGTCGGGCAATTCCAGCCAATCCCGTACGGGTATCCGCGCACGTTACCTCCAGCAACGCTGCCAACCGCCCCATCAGAATTTTCAAGCCAATCACAGCCGGGCAGAATAGCATCACCGACTGTGACGTTACAGGCCAGTGACCAATCACAAGCTCTAGATTTGTCAACATCAAATAACAAAAGTACTACTAGACCCCCGAGTGCAGATCAGCATGTGCCCTCCACCAACGTTCGAAAGCGGATGAAAACCAAACCCTTATAAAGACACATTTTTAATAAACATTGATATTATATTACAAATGGCACAAAATCGGAACTGGATAATAGGTTGAAGAATATTGATCATTTTTGTATAATTATTATTTATCGTAAATGCAATCTTTTCCCTTTGTAAACATCAGCTGCAGAAGTGAGCCCACCTTTTCAAAATGTTTTTATGCATATTTTAAAATGTTTTTATGCATATTATTAATACATTGATATAATCAATTTCCAATATGTTTTTAAACTTTTTAAAGCTTTTTCTAATTTGCTTATGTATACCGGTACCCAAAGGTTTACCTCTTTTCAACTTTAAGCTTGATCTTTTGCCAATGTTTTGACCCCGACAGTACGTGTCAATATTACTCACCAAAGTTTGCATTCAAATGGAACTCTGTATCGGCCAATCATGTTCAAGATCGGAGTGTGTTAACCAATAGCATATCAGGATCAAGACATCACATCATGACGTGGCAGTTTCTGATTGGTTAATACATGATATGACAGTTTGATAGACCGTACCCTCTTTAAGCTCATATTGGTTTTTAAAAAAACAATTGGCAGTGTGACAAATTGCCATAATTATGATTTCAGTATTCTAGAATTTCTAGGAATCGTTCTGTCTCACACTTGTTTTCTCTCTCTCTCTCTCTCTGTATCTTTCTCTCTCTGTCTCTTCATCTCTCTCTCTCTCTCTCTCTATCCATGTTTAATGCATGTACAAGTGAAAGTACATTGTGTCTCTGTTTCGGACCTCCTTGCCTGACCTTAATTTTTCAAATTATGTGTAATGAACATTTAAAACGGGTGTATATATTTTAAAACGACGTACATAACCATAGGACCTCTTGCATTCTCTCTTTTAATGCAAATTTTCAAATGATTAGAAAAACAGTACATTGCATGGGTTAGTGAATCATTACGTTAGTAGACAGACCAATATATGTGCTGGAATTAGCCTTTTAACAAGGCATCGTGACTCTGGCTATTTTCCACCCCAATCAGCGGCTGAGATGAACCTAGAGACCCAGCGTGAACGCGCGATCGAGTGCGCTACTCGCCCTGGCGTCACTGACCGTTCACTCGGGTTTTCACGTTTAGTCTCTTTTAAGTCGCTCGGCGTCTATCAGACATGTGACCTTGCTGGAATAGGAACACATCCATGTGATTTAACCGTTTCATCACACTGATAGATTGTCGTTGTTCATACATAATTTTATGCACAAAATAATTTTTAAATACACCACATGCTTCTCCCGAAGTGGTCATTGTGAAGAAATGCATGTCTACCTCTTTGTTAGGAAAACACAGGGAAAAGTATATTATACCTCATCATTTGAATTATTTACATGCTAACTAGAAAAACAAATCAACAATTAGAGATTTTGTTACTGAACAAACTTTTAAGTTTGTTGTTGTTTCACATTTCTTCATTTGGTAAGGTTTCAGTATTTTCTTGTTTTTGTTTATCTTGCTTTGGATCAAATTTTTGGTTCAGTATTTCTTTTTTCTCTTTGTTTATATGCGTAATGGGGTGTGGCATTGATTCATTCAAGCATGTCAGTGGTTATTATGACTACATCAAACATATAATAAATGTTGAAATACAAACCCCAGTACACTGTACCGCGTTATTGCAGTTGAATGGGGAGAACAGATCATTATAAAGCAGTTCTCGTACATGTTTAAATCTTCTCAACCGGAAGAATCGTTTATGTAGAAATTTGAATAAATAATTACAACTTGCATTTCAATTGAAATCATGAATGCAAGATTCTTGCTTGCTCGTAACAATATTTTGATAACAGAGGTCTGCTTTCTTTTATATGTGAAACAATTTTTTATAGAATTAGGATTCCTACGAAATGTTAGACCCATTCATTCCGTTTCGGTTTAATACAATTTTGAAAGAATGAAAGAATTGCTTCTTGAAGAAAAGGAGAAAAAAATCCCCTAATTTGAGTTGAATTGATCAATATCAGTAGTCACGAAAATATCCCATATTTTAGTGATGTTTACATTTGTGAAATCTATCACAACTTCTCGACTTTTTTAAATGCATAATTAAATCTTGCCATTACAATTTTATACGGTGGTGATATAGTCATGGCAATCGAAACATTTTTTTCTCTGGAATATAATGAAGTTCTTATATAGATTTAGTTGAGGGTCAGTTTTTTCTAAAGTATGCATGGTCTATGACTTCTGTTCTTTCAAATTCATTATTATTATGTAAAGTGGTAAGAGAATTAATTCAGTCATAATAAGACTTTGAATAGCAATTGCACTTCTATGCCTAACGTATCTTTCTACGATCATTTCATGTGTTAAAAAGATATGTAGTCCTTTTCTTGGTGACAAAACATGTCAAATATCGGATTCTAGAAAATCCAAACCAAAATATATTGTGCCTATTTTTGTTTTTCCAAGTATACTTGTAACCAGTAATGCCCAGTAGACTACGAGCTTGGTCTTTAAAGGTAAATATAAAGATTTATTTGGAAATAAAATATAAAGATGTGATTGATGTTTCTTTGGTTAAACAAAATTTATAGGATCAGTTACGCGGGTTTCTCAATTTTCTGTGTAGAAATATGTAGTTTGGGGTCGATATTTTCAAAGATTATTTTGATATATACATGTACATGATGTAATTATATACATCTCAAGATTATTATTGAATATGAATTATCTGTATGTGTTTTACAGCTTCGCTTTCAAATGAATAAATTTATATTTCATTTTACATGCATTATCTTGTTTTTAGTTGTGTACTTGTGATATTGCCTTTCTTCTAATAATCATATGCTGTCAAAATTAATACCTCATTCATATGTAGTCACGTCGATATCGAGAACCTACGTACTGTTCCTTTACGTCTCCTAGTCCCAGGGTTTTGATAGAAAGAAAGATACAGAAAAGAACTTGAGGCAACGAAAAACAGTTATAGGGATAGAAAGAGAGTGTGAGGGGAAGTACAGAGAGAGAGAGAGAGAGAGAGAGGAAGAAAGAGAGATAGAAATGTTGAGAGAGAGAAAAAGAAAGCACAATAGAAGGAGAAATCCATGCTAAACAGGGAATCAGCCCCCTCCCCTCCCTCCTTGCTCTCTCTCTCTCTCTCTTACTCTCTCTCTCTCCTTCTTTCTTTCTCATTCATATTTAGTCATGTCATAATAGAGAACCTACTGTTCATTTTCATCTCCTAGTCCTAGTGATTTGATAGAAAGATAGGTATCCAAAAGAACTAGAGGCAAATAAAAAGCAGTTAGATATGAGGAAAGAAAGAAAGTGTAAGGGGGTAGTCGGAGAGAGAGAGAGAGAGAGAGAAAGACAGAAAGAGAGGGAAGATAGCGGAAAAAGAGCCTCATAGACGAGAGATCCATGCTAGAAAGGGAATGAGTTGAAACAAGAGTACATGAACGTACAGAGAGAGAGAGAGAGGAAAGAAGAGAGAAAGAAAGAGCACAATAGGAGATATTCATGCTAAAAATGGAATCAGCCCCCCCCCCCCCCCTTCCCTCCTTGCTTGCGCTCTCTCTAGCTCTTCTTCTCTTCTCTTCATTTACGTCTCCTAGTCTTTGGTTTTTATAGAAAGATAAGATATCCAAAAGAAATAGGGGAGGCAAAGAAAAAAAGGGTTCTGTGATATAGATATGGGGACAGAAATAGAAACGGGGTGGTAGTAAGAGAGTGTATGTGAGAGAGAGACAGAGAAACGGGGTGGTAGTAAGAGAGAGTGTGAAAGAAAGAGATAAAGAGAGAGTGTGAGAGAAAGAGATAAAGAGAGAGAAGTGAGAGGGGAGATAAAGAGGGGGGAGCCCAAAAGAAGAGAGCTCAATGCTAGAAGGGGAACGAGTTTCTTTCTTCCTTTCTAAACTAAAAACTTCCCCCCATCGCCCCCCCCCCCCCCCCCGCTCTCTCTCTCTTTCCCGTTCATGTTTAGTAATGTCAATATAGAGACCCTACTGTTCATTTATGTCACCAAGTCCTAGTGGTTTGATAGAAATATAGGTATGCAAAAAAAAATAGGCAAAGAAGAAAAAAATGTTCTGGTAGATATTATTATAGGACAGAAAGAGAGAGAATGGCGAGAAAAGTTAGAGAGAGAGAAAGAGAGAAGTGTGTGTGAGAGAGAGAGAGATTGAAGAGGAGACAGAGAAGATGAGAGGGAGAGCGAGAAGAGGAGACAGAGCAACAAACAGGAAAGTTATCCACGACTGCGTCAAAATCCACTGACAAAATTGTCAATTTGAGATTCACATTGATGTCTTAATCTCAAATCTCAAACATTCAAAACTTTCTTATTATTGGTCCAATTTATTTCAAACTTTCGCCGTTTTGTTTCTCTTACTTTTCTGCTTTCATACAAATGAACTTATTACAAGGGTGGAATTGCCCTTTAACAGTGGAATGCAAAAAGACATTCATTTTAAGCAACAAATATTAATGAATAAAGAAAGAAATCTAGTACAAACATGTCATCATGTCCACTGACCTTTAATATGGTTTACATTTCCCATAGTAAACATCGCAATGCAAAAATATTCTGAATATAATTCTCTTGGTTAGTAACACTTTGAAATACACATGTACACTTATTACTTACCGTAGTCGCATTCATGAATGCCTTTATAAATAGTCACTACTTCCATGAGTTAATATCATAGCATTAGTTGCTATTGTGGCTCTCTGACAGATTTACAACTACAAATCACATGTAAATTTATCATTAATCACTATAATCAGATCTCCATAATTTTCATCACATTATCATTATATCAGATTAAGAGAATCATTTGACTCCATGCCTTTAACAATTAGTTTACCTTTTCACTTCCAAAAAAATCTATTCTTTCCTAACTTTTGATCAACCTCTCGAATCTGATGCAAAACTCTTGCAGTCCATCACATCATCTATATAACTATAATGCGCTGTTTGTACTGAAGTAAATGTGTAATAATAAATAATGCATGTAATACATGTAATGCATATCTGATTTTCTGTGCATTTTTGCATAATACAATATGTCCTTCTAGAGCGATTTGCATATCACCTTGGCTTTGATGAGCCTATTTACTGTACATAGCAATCAGCAAACTGGAAATTAAAGCAATACTTAATGAATAAGATCTCATGTTGTTCTATAATTTAAGTTTCAAAGATACCATGAGCCAGATATTTGATAATTCTTGTATATATCAGGAAGTATGTGCACATGTACATCCAAACTAACATTTTAGGCGCCATTCCGTAAACCTAGGCTCAAGTCAGAGCAGCCATAAATCAAACAAAGATTGTACAACACTACAGAAACATTTATTGTGCACTGGTTTAACACAGGATGTACACTGGAGATTATTTTTTCACCTCTGTTTTAATACAACTTATCATTAGATACAAGTGGAATAATGTGTTACCACATTCAAAAGTTTAATTTCAATGTCTCTCATTATTTTTTACAAATAGAATTTAACATCTACTCTAATTCAATCAAATTGCACTTCAGTTGTCATCAACTTGTTCCTGATTACATTGGCTCTTGCACAAACTTACAATCAATACTTGTTTACATTCATGTACATGTACATACCTTGCTGCTATTAATTCTCAAAATGTATTTTGCCATCCATCATTTTCAATTATGTACTGCTGTGCAGCTGCTATAAAAATGCAAATTTAATTTCACTTGCTCCGACAACACCTGTAAGAATAATCGTACATACAGAAGATATATTACAAAATATATACCATTCACTTTGATATAACGAAAGTGATATAATCTTTAACGCATTCTCTTTAATCATTTTAAGCGTGTCAGTTATCACGAGTCCAGGAGCAACCTCTCGGTATAATGTTTCGGTAGCAGTTGCCTTCTCCGTCTCAAAGTGACGCGCAGCCCATAGTCTGACACTGGAGTATCAGCTGCAAGAACTGCTTCCTTAGTTTGTAACCCATCTTCTCCAGTTCGATTCAGATCTGCAAAAAGGTATTGGTCGTCAGTGTCTAGGAATTGATGCGATTCTGCAGCAAACTGTTCAAGTTTCTTCCTCGCGGCTCCTCCTCTTGCTTTTCTCTTGCTCTGATGAAACTGTGGACTCTGACCATAGGTGTCGTTTCCACCAGGGCCCCAGTCACTGATGTCGTCAAGTCTGCTGAAATTCTCATTGCATTCCAAATTCTCATGGGGTGAAAGGTCATGTGGATGATTGCTGGAGAGATGTCTCTGATGGGCATTGCTTGTCAAGGGTTTCTCTCTCAGAGCTGTTAGCCGAGGGTGGTGAAAGTCACCTTCACCAACATCACCATTTCTGTAAGAATGATGCTTGTTGTCATGCCAACCCCTCACAGATGATGTTCTTGACCTACTGACAGAGCTCCTGCCAGCCTTGACCCTGCCCTGATCATGCAGTCTCTGTGAAGCATCATGTAAAGTCCTAGAATAATCATTTACTCCTGTATCCATCTCCACCTCATCTTCAAGTCTTTGTAACACACTCTTAGTAGATGAACTTTTCCTCCTCTGTTCCTTCCTAAATACTGTGCTATCCTCCAAACAAACACCATCATCATCATCTCCATCATCGATTCTTACATCATCGTCCTCATCCTCCACTACCGTCCTCCTCCTCGATTCATCTCCAGCCCTTCCATTCCGGGTTGAGTCACCAAGAAAATCGAGGGGCTGGAATCCCTTGGGGAACCTCTTCTCAATGGGGTTAGGCGTGGTCGATGATGACTTCCGGACCGGTCTTCGTTTCCGGGTGGTGTGCTGGGTCGCCATGGCCGATTTCCCAGTGATGTCTCCATTTTGTTTTTTTCTCCTCCTCCCTTTTGGGGCTTCCTCCATGTCAAGCATGGCAGGATGAAATTGAGGAGATACCTACAATACAGGAATATAATAATAATGATAATTATTATTCCTATTATTATGATAATTAATCATTCCTGTTTTTATGCACATTTTATGGACTACTGCATTGTACATTGTATTAATAAACCGAAATTGAATTGAATTGAATTGAATTATTACTAGTAATATCAAAAATAATAATAGTAATAATGACAATGATACTGCTACCAGTAATAATGATAACAACAATTATAATACTAATATTGATAACATACTTATGTTTACAATCAATGACAAAAAATTAAACCATATTGTTGCCAAGGCCTAATATAAAAACTTGTTGTATTGCCCTTTGGGTACCAAAACATGGGTCGGTTGGTCGTTTTTTTTTTTTGTCGCCCTCTTTTGGCTGGTATTTCTCAGTTTTTAATGCTTTAAAGGTACTATGTCCCATTTGCAGGCCAACAAAATTAAAAAGTTAAATTCCAACTGCATTTGAAAGATAATACTAATTTACATGTAGAACTTCCCTAAAAAAGGAGGGGGTTGAAAATGTCTTCAAGTGGGAAAATAACAACTATTAGTTGTCAAATCGACTTTAGGGCTATAGAGCCCAAAAGTATTAGTCTTGATTTTCAGACAATTGTACCGAATAGTCATACGTTTTATGCTGCGCAAAGATTCAATCAGTTTAATCTTGGCCATCACAAGAAGTGGGTTATTGATGTAGACAAATGCTCATGTACCCTTTACAACTCTTTTCATGTATGTTATTACCAAAGAAGAAAAAAAGCCAGTCAGTCACTCAATAGTGTCTGACAGTGAAGTCTAGCAAGTAAACGGGTTTCCTTGCATAATTTGAATATGAGGACACTGCTAACGTTTAAATTTCACAGATAGGACATACATGACATATTCATAACTCCTGCAAAGTTCTACAGAATTTGAGGTTGGCTGCAAAAGGGACATAGTACCTTTAATACATGTGTTTCAGCGTCATCATTCCATTCAAATATTTTTCACCTCATAATAATCCATGGTTTGCAATGTTGTGTTGATCGAGATGTTTACGCTAGTATGATTTCGAAACTAGGGCAGAAGAGGAGTGAGAATTTGGGAATGATTTGATTTTATGCATTTATATCCCATTTATCCCAACAAACAAAATACACATTTTTTTATTCATTAATAATTTAAAAAATAAAAAAAAACTGTTTAAAAAAAAACTTTTTAGAAATGTCGACTGTAGATTATCAGATATTTTGGTCGGTCGCAAAGGGCAATACAACAAGTTTTTATTTTAGGCCTAATATGACACCATAAAACAGGTTCTAAAGCTTCGACAATATAATTTGTCAAATGACACCATGTGATAATGCATATTTCTTTCCCACTGTTCAAATACATTGTACAGTAGGTTGATATCAAAATGTGACAGCGCACAGCAAAAGTGATAATGTGGGATAAGATGTACAGTATGTCTCTGGCGCATACAAAGAACAGGGAGGTGTTTCACAAAGATCCTAAGTAGAACTTAACACTAAGTTGGACTTAAAAATTATGGACAGCCATTGGAGCCTTAAAATGAAATATATTTAAAAGCAGAAATTCAAGGATTTTAGACTTTTTTTATAAATTCCACATCAAGAACATAAAACCTCCTTGATAATAGAAAATATGAATGATGTGAATCAACATTTTATGCCTTTTAAAACAACTTTTACAAAACATTTTCAAAGACGCTAACGGCTTTCCATAATTTTTAAGTCCAACTTAGAGATAAGTTCAACTTAGGATCTTTGTGAAACACCCCCCAGATGTAGTAAAATGAATTTAATGAAGGTAGTTTCAAATGGCAAGAAAATTGATGCACAGATTAAGTTTTTGAGAGCTCTTTTGGAGTTTTCCCAAGCGAACCCACTCTCTGCTCCATTGCATATTATTTTCCACTGCTCAAGTTTATCTTTCAGTTTCACATCCACCTACCCATGTAGTTTCCAGGCCATCTTCCAAGTAAAGCACCTGAGCTGTTATAGGGTTATCAGCTGCATTGGTGGGACTACAGAGACGTCTGGGTAGCTTTTCTGCAGGGCTTTCTGTAAACATCAACGTGGGTTTCACTTGATTGAAGCATCCCGGTTTCTTGGAGGAGCGTGTACGAGGCATTGTGATGTCATCAGGATAGCCCTACAAAAATGAAAGAAAGAAGAAGAATAAAAAGATGACGCCAATTTATTAGAATGCCAAGACAAGTGTAATATTCACTAGTAGTAATATAATAATCTATTGAAGTGTTAGAATGCAGAATTTGCTTCACTGTCAGTGTCACTCACATGCATGTGCAGCAGTCATGGGAGTGGAAGAATTTAACCAGATTGAAAATGAAATATACATCAGCAAGAGCTTATCTCAAATTTATAACGAATCTGGGAAAGGTTTTGTCAAATGCTTAAAGATGAAGTTGAGTTCTGGTTATGCGATTGCATGATTGTGAAAGAAACGGTGTGGAATCAACCAGAAAAGGTTGATCATCTATCATATAGTATTTGTGTGTATCTCAAGGTTCAGGAATCATCAAAATGATAAGAAATTTGGCCAAGTCTTGGTAAAGTTACAACTTAGAAACACTGTACACAGAAAGATGTATATGGGACTACATGAACACGTGACGTAAAAATCTGTCCCGTTTTATACGATGTTACATGACTGTCATAGACTAGACTATTTAGAATATGAAGGCATTTGAAGAGGCATGCTTTTCAGGGAACATGTATTATCTGATGTTCTTCCGCACTTGCGTAATAACAATGATAACGCTCACAAATTATTTTTCACCTCTTCCCAAAACCCAACCTTCTCTTTAAATCTGCATGTTCTACATTGTATGCACAAATCATCATTCAAAAAATTGTTTCGCCACTGCCCCCCCCCCCCCCCCCTCTTTCCTTCCCCTCTCTCTCTCTCAGACTGACAAGAGTTATTCTCAAAATAAGCCACATATTTACATTATGTTTAATCAGGACTACTGATTGTCTGAATTTAATTTTTAGTCAATTAATCTGTTTGCTTCTGACTCTGAGCTGAAACTAAAATTTGTCAGTCGAGCTGGCACAAATCCAACAGCATTTTCAATGGGTGGGACTGGCTACAATAAAACCCGAACTGTGACAGCTACAGAAAAAGTAACAAAAAACATAGTTGTATCATCAATTCTTACCTCAGTAGAATGTTAAACTGTTAAAAGTTTGAGGATTATCGGAGAAATTGCTGAGCACCATCAGGCATCACATCTGTAAATATTTCAGTGTTTCCAACTTCCGTGATTTTGTTTTGAATTAACCGCAAATTCTGATCCAAAGAGGGCGCACTTTCATTTCGCTTTTGACATGCTTTGAAAATTATTTGGAATTTGGAAAGACCCCTACCAACTATTATTTTTCATATTTTTTTTTTTGGTCACAAAAATTTGAAAATTTGCCGGATCGACCTTTCGTTCCGTTGGGGGGGGGGGGGGGTTAGATCACCTTTTTTAGATCACCCATTAACATTATTATTATTATTATTTTTTTTTTTTTTAAATTAAAAAAAGAAATTAAAAAAAAAAGGGGGGGGGGGGGGGGGGTTTCCTCCAAAATACACACATAAAAATTTAAAGGGGGAGGGGGGGGGGGTGTTAACCCCAAACCCCCTCCCCCTACGAATACGTAATGAGAGAAAATAGAAGGAACAAATTCTGAGGATTCAAGATCTCCAGTTCAAACAAGATCATGTATTGTATGTATTAAACTTCATTCTGTTTATAATCATATAACTCAATTTACAATGCAACGTAACTAAATCAATATTCTATTTTTAAGTATATATCATATAAATCAGTTTACAACGTAATGTTACAAGTCAATATTCTACTTGTAAACAATACATAATATACTATACATCAATTAACAATGCAGTGTATATAGCAAAAACAGAAGGAAAATTATTAAAAAAAGCAGAAACACTCTTTTTTTCTTCTTGTATATTATAATGCATAAAGTAAATAATATAATGTACCATAATATATCAGAAGATTTAGATATATAAAACCTAATAAAGCAATTTTCTAAATAAATTATAACTCCTGCTATAAAAAAATAAAAAAAGGTAAATGAGGTAGGCCTACATGGATGACATATAGTAAAACTTAGGCCTATACATAATATGCGACCTTTAGTACATAGGCCTAAACCTAAACCAAAAACATAATATTGTACTTGGTACTTGGTTGGGTAATCCCTTTGGCAGCTCACTCAGGAAGCTATACTGGGATGGTAGGTGAGGCGAGTGACTACAAGGAGTGTCATGAATTGCTGGAATGGTGTGTGGACAAAGCACTTGTCAATTTACAGTAAAATATGCTAAGTCCAGTGCAAGTAAAAACCAAGCTAGTAAGCTTATACGATGTGAGAACCAACAGGGGGCTGCATCATTCTGATGGAGGGTAGAGCAGCCTCCTTGAAGTTGGTTATTCCTGTTGCATTGACTGCTGAGCCTGGCAGATGGTTCCAGATCCTTATTGCTCTTGGGTAGTACGAGAACTTGAAGGAGTCGATAGTTGCAACAGGAATTACATACTTCAGGTTGTGGTCGTGTCTTCCGAAGTATGTAGCAGGGATAAGAATAGTTGGTGCAGGAATGGAGACAAGTCTGTGATGGATCTTGTAGAGAAGGGTGCATTGGTCAAGGATTCGTCGTGTGTGAAGCGTGTCCCACCCTAGAGCTGCCACAAGAGCTGATGGTGATGTGGTGTATCTGTAGTCACGGTACACAAAGCGAGCCGCTGTTCTTTGTACTTGCTCTAGCATTTTTGTGACCGTGACGCTGTGTGGGTTCCAAGCCTCCGAGGCATAAGGCTGTGTAGGCAAAGAGATTCGATCATACCATAGAGATATACTACTATATCTCTATGGATCATACACAGTATGTCCTCCGTAGGAGGACTAGAGGGCCAACTAAAATCGTGACCTTTGACATTCCATAGGTTTTGCATTGGATGCATTATGGGGGTTTTGTCCGATTTGAACGACGGTTTTGGAGGGTCAATGAATATTCATGAGCAATGACGTAAAAAATACGCCAACTACTGTTTGTTGATTGGCCATCGACAAAATGTTTTATGTATTAGGTCATGCATAAAACATTTTTTGCATTCCCAGAATTCCCTACGATTTGAGCACGAAAATGGCGGTTGTATGAACTGCAACTTTCAAGTTATTCAATTACGAACAATGAAACATTTTACTTTTAAGTGAATTTCTATTATAATAGAAGTTTGTCAAGTACATCTCAGTGAAGCAGAAAATCTTCAGGCGAACATTGACATCGAAGTGATACCCTATAATATCAAGAAAAGTAAGTAAAGATCCATTTTGTGTGAAGGTCTCTGAAATGATTGTGATGTGTTCGTCATTGCAGTGAGGGGCTCTCCGCATTGTCACAACGTAT
>JAVYIG010014953.1:0-38589 GCA_035222895.1 Strongylocentrotus droebachiensis | reverse complement strand
TTATGGTTGTTCAGTTATGATCACCTCTAATTTGAGGAGGCGTGATGGCTCAGTGATAGAGCAATGGTCTCGTAACCGTTGCTGTTGTTGTTGTTCATACAGTGCTTTCTTAGACAACAGCATTCAGTTGTTTTCCAGGTCAATAGTATGATGCACACGGGTCTGACGGGTCTTTGCTATATATCCTATTATACAGCTACCATTATTGTTTAACAAGGATTATAACCTTATCAAATTATCGATAAGTTATAATCGCCGTGAAAGACACCACCTTGTACATATCAAATAAGATTAGATAAACCTATCATATATTGCTATCTTAATCATGCTTCGATTGCTACGCCCAGCATCACTGTATATGTGGTTGAGCTTCGATTATGTAACCCCCCCCCCCCCGACTTCATAGCCCATACCAGGCGAATGTTTTTTGTTCCGAAAGATGAGAATATGTCATCGAGATATGTGAGTCAAGGAGTTTCATAATAAAGCTAATGCATAACTAAGGGAATTGTCTGGATATTCAACTTCGTGTCTTTTTGTGATCTCTGTTTCAGTCTCTGTCCCCGTCTGTGTCTGATGTATGTCTTTCTGTCCATCTGTATTCGTCTCTGAGGAGAGAAACTTCCCAAGGGCGCTTTGTTGGTATGGTGCTCCCTTGATCTGCAAAAAGCTTTTGATACAGTTAATCATTGCGTCTTATTGAAGAAGTTACAACTAATGGGTTTTGATAAGGCAAGTTTAAGCTATGGTCACAAATCAGAGCAGCGACCGACCGATCAGTAGCCTGCTCGGTCGCTGGCTGGAATTTAGGCATCGCCCAGCGATTAGGTCGGTGCCGGGCGGCGACCGCCCTGGCACCGAGCGTATTTTGGGCGGCAAGTGAAAAGTGACCAGGCGCCGTCCAAATTTTAACTCCGCGCTAAAACTTCAGCGGCGACCGAGCGATGCCCTAAAAACGAGCGGTGCCTAGGCGGCGGCCGATCGGTGGCCGGGCAGCCGCCGGGCAGAATTGGTTAAAAATTCGCCGCTCGGCCGCCGAGCAGGCAGGGGCGTCGCTAGACCTTTTTCAGTGGGGGGGTGTAGAGGGCCAACGATTACCGACAAAACCAGCCAACAATTACCGACAAAATTAAATGTCCAATATCTACAAATTCAACCCTATAAACCTGGGGCCTATGGACTATCTATAGTACTTGCATATGCGCAAAATGGTCATTTCCTCGGACGATATACGAATTATTTCTCCAATTTAGTCAGCATCATAGCTATATATTTTAATGCATGCGCGGAGCTAGGATCTTATTTTAGGGAGGGGCGGTAGTGAGCAAGAGAATCACTTAAAAGCGCACTCATTAGGGGGGTGTGAGTGATGGGCCTCCAGCGCGAAGCGCGGAAGCTTAGACGTTTCCTTAAATTATTAGGAAATGAAGACGATTAATTGTACCGTTTTCGACTGGTAATCCTTGGCTGAATGAAGTTCCCCCACCCCCCTCTCGCGCGAAGCGCGAAAGCTTTGAAGTTTCATTAAATTATTATAAAAAAGAAGACGATTTGCTGTACCATTTTCGACTGTTTATCCTTTTTTGAATTCACTTTGCCCCCCCCCCCTCCCGCGCAAAGCGCTGAAGCTTTGACGTTTCATTAAATTATGAGAAAAAGCAGACGATTCGGTGTACTGCTTTCGACTCTTAATCCTTGTCTGAATTCAGTTTCTCCCCCCCACCCGCGCGAAGCGCGGAAGCTTTGACGTTTCATTAAATTATGAGAAAAAGCAGACGATTCGGTGTACTGCTTTCGACTCTTAATCCTTGTCTGAATTCAGTTTCTCCCCCCCCCCCACCCGCGCGAAGCGCGGAAGCTTTGACGTTTCATTAAATTATGAGAAAATGCAGACGATTCGGTGTACTGTTCTCGACTCTTAATCCTTGTCTGAATTCAGTTTCTCTCCCACCCGCGCGAAGCGCGGAAGCTTTGACGTTTCATTAAATTATGAGAAAAAGCAGACAATTCGGTGTACTGTTCTCGACTCTTAATCCTTATCTAAATTAAGCTTCCCCCTCCCGCGGGAAGCGCGGAAGTTTTGACGTTTCCTCATATTATTAGAAAAAGAACACGATTCGTCGTACCGTTTTCGACTCAGTAAATAAGCCCTATTCATCTGAACTCAGTTTCCCCCTCTCGCGCGAAAGCTTTGATGTTTCCTCATATTATTAGAGAAAGAACACGATTCGTTCTACCGTTTTCGACTCTAAATAAGCCCTATTAATTTTGTCTGAATTCAGTTCCCCCCCTCTCGCGCGAAGCGCGGAAGCTGTGACGCTTCCTTAAATTATTAGAGAAAGAAGAAGATTCGTTGTTCCTGGTCTCGACTCGTTTAAATGAAGTTTTCCCCTTCCGCGCGAAGCGCGGAATTTTTTAGCGTTTCATCACAATATAGAGAGAGGAAGACGATTCATCGTATCGTTTTCGACTCTTATTAAGCCCTATTCATCTGAATTCAGTTTCCCCATCTCGCGCGAAGCGCGAAAGCTTTGACGTTTCCTCAAATTATTAGAGAAAGAACACGATTCTTTGTACCGTTTTCGACTCGTCTAAATGAAGTTTTCCCCTTCCGCGCGAAGCGCGGAATTTTTGGAGTTTCATCACAATATAGAGAAAGGAAGACGATTCATCGTACCGTTTTCGACTCTTATTAAGCCCTATTCATCTGAATTCAGTTTCCCCAGCTCGCGCGAAGCGCGAAAGCTTTGACGTTTCCTCAAATTATTAGAGAAAGAACACGATTCGTTGTACCGTTTTCGACTCTAAATAAGCCCTATTAATTTTGTCTGAATTCAGTTTCCCCCTCTCGCGCGAAGCGCGGAAGCTTTGACGTTTCCTCAAATTATTAGAGAAAGAAGACGATTCGTCGTACCGTTCTCGATTCGTGTAATTAAATGAAGTTGTCCCCCTTCCGCGCGTAGCGCGGAATTTTTTAGCGTTTCATCACAATATAGAGAAAGGAAGACGATTCCTCGTACCGTTTCGAATCTTATTAAGCCCTATTCATCTGAATTCAGTTTCCCCCGTTCGCGCGAAGCGCAAAAGCTTTGACGTTTCCTCAAATTATTAGAGAAAGATCACGATTCGTTGTACCGTTTTCGACTTTTAATAAGCCCTATTTGTCTGAATTCAGTTTCCCACTCTCGCGCGAAACCTTTGACGTTTCCTTAAATAATTAGAGAAAGAAGACGATTCGTTGTACCGTTCTCGACTCGTCTAAATGAAGTTTCCCCTTCCGCGCGAAGCGCGGAATTTTTGGCGTTTCATCACAATATAAAGAAAGGAAGACGATTCGTCGTACCGTTGTTGACTCTTAAACCTTGTTTGAATTTAGTTTCCCCGAAAATTTTAAGCCTCCGATTTCTTTAGCTGATATTATAGGAAAGTGAAACTTCGAGAAAATACAAGTATTGTAGTTGTAGTCACTCTCGAAGTCTTCACAGCGGATAAGAAGTCACAGTTCGTAGGGAAAAAAACTTGTCGGCCGACCGACAATATACATCTCACCGACTTCAAACTTCTGCATTGATATATAGTACACGAGGATCGAGCAAGAATACCGACACAGCTGACCCGACACAGCAACATATTTACCTGTGTCTTTCTTGCTCCCTCGACGAGACGACTCCACCCAACAACCCCCTTCTCACTTTTACTCCCACTCCTCCTCTCTCAGACTCTTACCTCCCCTCTCTCTCCTCTCTTTCATCCCCCGTTTCTTTTGTTTCCCTTTCACTCTTTTTTCTTCTTTTTTCCTTTTCTTCCTTTTCTTTCTTTTCCTTTCTTTCCTCTCCTCCCCCTTTTTCTTTTTCTCTTTCTTTCTTCTCTTTTCTTTCCTTTCTTTCTTTTCTTTTCCTTTTCTTTTTTTCTTTTCTTTCCCTTTCCCTCTCTTTTTTCCCTCTTTTTTTTTCCCTCTCTTTTTTTCCCTCCCCTTTTCTCTTTTTCCCGACGGCAGCGCAATTTTACCGACAATATCCTGACAGGTGGGGGGGTGTCGCACCCCCCACACCCCCCCTTTGGCGACGCCCCTGCGAGCAGGCTACTTTTGGGTAATGTGACCATAGCATTAGATTGGTTCAGATCCTACTTATCTAATCGGCACCAAGTAGTGGCCATTCATGATATTCGTTCCAAACTAATGCCTATAACATGCGGTGTTCCTCAGGGAAGCATTTTAGGCCCAATTCTATTTTCAAGTTATATAAATGATATGTGTATTAAGTGTATAAAAGACTTCAAACTATTATTGTACGCAGATGACAGCGTACTACTCTATTCAAATCCTGATCCTAAAGTTATTGAGGAAAAGCTCAGTGAACAGCTGTCTACGTGTGTCGATTGGATGACTGATAATAAGCTTTCTTTACACTTGGGAAAAACAGAAAGCATTTTATTTTGTTCTAAAAGTAGTTCTAAAAAGTCATTTGAATTTAAAGTGACACACAATAATCAAGCAATCAAGAGAAAAGAGTCTGTGAAGTATTTAGGCATTGAGTTGGCTAGCGCAATTTAATTTTCATCTTTAGTAGAATCAGTTGTAAAAAAACACATTCTCGTCTGAAATTTGTGTACAGATATCAAAGTTGTATGGATTTAAAAGCAAGACGTACACTCTGTTTTGCTCTTATTCAATGTTTATTTGACTATGCTAACCCTGCATGGTATAGTAACATAAATAAGTCAGATCAAAAGAAGTTGAAGATTATACAGAACAAAATGGTGAGATTTATCAACTGTTCTGGCCCAAGAACTCATGTTGGCTACAGCGAACTTTCTAAAGCTGGTTTTCTTGAAGTCGACCAAAGATCAAAACAACTCGTATTGCATCACGTGCATAAAATATATCATACTAAGTCGAATCATTATATTCGATCCAACTTCGATCTTGTTACTGACGTTACATGTTGTTACATGATTATAATACAAGAAATAGACGATTCAACTTTAACTTACCAGAAAGAGTAGGTAGTATTGGAAATTCGTTTTATTACAATGCCATAAAACATTGGAATTCCCTTCCCAATGGTGTAAAAGAAATAGGAAACTATGATCATTTTAAGAGGAAATTAAAGGAATACCTAATACTTGACAGTCAGAGTCTCTGACTGTGAGAAGAGAAGTGAATGACATGTTATATGATTGAAATTTTTATTCTTCTGTCGGTTCATACTTTTTCATGTTGTATATACTTATGTTTTCGTACGTTATAGAAATTCTACAAATTCATCATTATTTTCCTCTTCTTCCTTCTCCTCTTTTTCTTCTTCTCCTTCTTCTTTTTCTTCTTGTACTTAATATCATTTCTATCATCAGTTTAATGTTGTTATTATTATTATTATCTTTAATAAGTAGTTCTTTTAATTTTCTTATCTGTCTGTAAATATTACTATTTTAACTTATTAATTTTATACATGTCTGTAAGGGACCCCACTGGAAATAAGCTCTCGAGCTTTCGTGGGTTATCCTGTTCAAGCTGACTTATTTTTGATCTGTTATTATTGTATATTGTTATATGTTGGAAGCTTGTCGAATAAAAATCAATCAATCAATCAATCAATCTCTCTCTCTCTCTCTCTCTCTCTCCCAATCTATTTGATTTGTCTCCTTCTCTGTCCACCTCTGCATGTCTCAGGAGCGGTTTCTCGTACTGATTTTTGCTATGTTCATGATGCTTGACTATTTTTGTAAATATTTTTGCGATTTTTTTTTGACCTCCAAAAAAAAAAAAAAAGTGTCCGCTTACCCCCCCCCCCCCCCCCCCACTGAGCGACTTTTCGGCGCGATTTTCAAATTTTCGGGAGCAAAATATTTTAAACCCCCCCCCCCCTTGAAAAAATCCTGCGTACGCCCCTGTGTGTGTGTGTACACTTCTTGTTTTGTTATACCCCCTTTTCCCTATTGTATTCTTAGGTAGTCACAAATATCTATTCATCATGTTTTATCCGGCTCAGAGGGGACCCTAATAATTACAAGCTCTGCTTTTACCAGGGTCTCCTCGTCTTTCTTTTAGTTAGCTATGTTTTTTATCATTATCATAATTTGTTATTTTGCTTTGTAAATGTGTTATGATCCAATGTTATGCTCTGTATGTCATTTGAAAGAAAGACGAATAAAATCTTATCTTATCTTATCTTATCTGATTGAGTGATATTAAGTTTGTATGCCATGTATTTTGTTCATACAATGTATTTGTTTTTGTATGTGTTTGCACTTCAGAACCTGAAGAAGGCCTCACAAACCGAAAGATCGTAATACAATTTTAAAGTACAGCTA
Organism: Strongylocentrotus droebachiensis; assembly: GCA_035222895.1. Lineage (NCBI taxonomy): Eukaryota > Metazoa > Echinodermata > Echinoidea > Camarodonta > Strongylocentrotidae > Strongylocentrotus > Strongylocentrotus droebachiensis. The sequence goes on along the minus strand of JAVYIG010014953.1, from coordinate 32,274 downwards.
CGTCTCACGTTCCAAACCATTTTCTTCACGCCTATAGGGGGAGGAGGGGAGGGGTTTTGGGGGCTTAGAGGTCTTGTATTCACGTTCTAGACGTGCCTGCTGGACTGCGTCTATCTGTCTGCCTTTAGAGGGCGTCATACCATTATTGATTATGAAGGTGCTTGTCGTTATCTATGTTTTTGTTTTCTAGTCTGATGACATTTTAGTAGTTATCTGCAAAATGACGTGAGACACATTTAAGCAAGCAGAATTTTTTAACAATCAAAAGCATTTCATATAAAACCATCATTAACATAGTCATAGAAAAGTGCAATATTTTCCCTACAATGTGCCCTTGATAGCCGATCCAAAACCATAATATCACTTCGCTCCTTTATAGCTTCCCCTCACCACCGCCCAATATTCCACGTCCTACCGCCACAACAATAAAGTTGATCTTCTTCTTCATAGTTAATTGAGGAAAATCCAACCTTGATAACGAACCTCTCTAAGAAAGCAAAAAAATAGCAAAGCAAAATGATGAAAGTTTAAATTTGTTAAAGTTGCAAACACTACGGGTATGGGCTTTTCAAATCGGCTGAATCAATAATGTCCTCGTGATGCGATAGCGAACAGCTTCACATTTGTTCCAACACACAAAATGACTAAAACAAATTGTTTTCTAAAAATGTTTGAGATCCGCAAAGCTGTAGTAATCTCATATTTCAAACTTGTATAACTCTCTTATTATTGGTCCGATTTATTTCAAACTTTCGCCATTCTGTTTCTCTGATTTTTTTGCTTTCATTCAAACGACTTGTTATAAAGGTTGGATTGCCACTTTTATCAGAGGGCAATATCCTACTCAAATCATGGTCATTTGCATTTTTGATCAACATCACTATTAGTGTGGTAACACCATTATTTTTCCATAAGGACTTTTATTAACCCTATCCTAATATCCTTATCTTAATTATTACTTTAGTCGTCTTCACCATCATTAACTTCATAATCATCAATTCCGTCACCAACACCCCGACCTAAATCATAATTATCATCACCATAATTGTCACCACCATTACTCCACTACCACCACCACCACCACCACCACCACCACCACCACCACCACCACCACCACCACCCCCAGTACCACCACCATCACCACCATTACCACAACCAACATCACGATCATCATAATCATAATCTTCATCCTCCTCCTCCTCTCCACCATCATCATTATCACCATCATCCTCATCGAAATTCCTCATCCATAGACCATCACCATGAGCAGCATTTATTGTCTCAGTTATTGGAGAACAATAATATTCCTTCTTTCACAAAATGATCTATCTGTCTTCACCTTTCGTTCATCACCATCATCACATATTCAATTTACTGCCATGGTAGTCCATGATAGTCGCTTATACTTCAAATAAATATCTCACTCATAATGATAATATTCTCTCTTATGATGTACTACATGCTCTAATTAATCGGATAACTTGAATTGCACCAGAAAAAAGAAAACCCTCGAACACATGCCTATTGTATTTGGCTTTTAATAATGTACATTGACCACACTGCCATTAAGTGGAAAGCTGTTATTATCAACAAAATTATACTCTAGCACTCTAAATGGTTGATGTGACAAAAAAGTAATAATTTTACATTTTGATTTGTAACAACCGGCAATCTCTGTATCACGGTGCATAGTTCTACAAATGATTTCGCGTGTCGAGAAATTGGATAATGCAAGATTTAAAAATATAAAGAAGTAAGAGCATTTGAGCCATTGGGGAAACTTTGGGAATTGATTCTCTAACTGCCTTGTACATTACAAATATATATCTTGTCCAAAGGATAGAACGTAAAAGCGATGGTCCTTCGAGTTGTCTTCAAAGTTCAAGGGAGAGAAAAGAATACAGAAGATGAATCGCCGTATATAGATCCCCCCCCCCCCCGATCAGTGTTATTTAGGGTACGCGTATGCATGTTCCCTCCCTTTAAAGTCATAATTGTGTAAGTCAATACGGGCCGGACTATGTTGCGTGAAAAGAACCCCTTTAACGGATATGTTTTTTTGGGGCGGGTATAGATTGGCCACATTCTCTATTCATCGGCGCACGAGGCCGGGGTGCTTTGGTTGCTGCAGCACCGAAAATGTTGATATAAATTATATCTGGGCAACAGTCAGTTATATTTGTATTCTATTTGTTAGGTGAAATATCCTGTAACACTATAGTCGTGTTTGTTAGGAAACCCATTCAATTCAAATACTTTTTTACTGTGCAAAAAAAAAATGAAAATCAGTTTATTCTAAAAAGGATTAACACCAAACAAAAAAGAAGGACAAAAAAAGAAAGAGACAATACATCGTAAACACATTATTTTGAGCGATTAGCTATTTACAAAAATAACCCTAAATTTTGTCATACGATTTCTTACAGTTTTTACATAGGATATACATTTATATACAATATAATTTCTTCTATCGCATATTTTCTCATTCTTTTTGAATACGCGCATCTTTCTTTTATACACATGAAAGGTAAATAAATACATCCAGTTCCACATGACGCAAGGAATAAAGACTCTTCATAATTATATACCTCTCACGTATGACGTCTTCACTTACAGGAATGCTTGGTCTCCTTTTATTGCATTTAAGTCGTTATATATCTATTCATATATACGACTCATATTTACATCTCATAAACTACTAATGTTTTCTATATTATTTCCTTTCAGCTGTATGTCAGAAAGTGTTATAGATATCTATAAGTAAATCAATTTCAAACATAGTCATAAAACACAATCTGTAGTTCTTTTTTTTAATATTTTCACATTAGTATAAGCACGTATATAGTTCAGATGATCAAGACATAAATGTAGCCGGCTCATGTTTGAGGTGTTCACTGCCTCTACATCAAAATGAAAGTTGTTCATATTCCTCATTTGTTCTTATCGTCAAACAAATAAACCCATGCCTACATTATTTCTTTTTTGGGGTAAAATTAAGCACTTTGTCCAACTCCCGTCTTTTTGTTTATGGCGTCACATATTATTGGAAAGCGTTAAGTCGATTTTCAATCAAATTATTTTGTATTAATCATATTAATAACTGCCTAAATCAAGTGAAACAATTTCGAATCATTTTCTTTCCTTTTTCTCAGAAGTAGTGAAAATAACACGAGCATTTTTTTTTGTATTGGTGCGACGTAATATGGAACCTAAATTCCCTGACTTATTGACTGTAAAAAACACCTTTTAAATCCTTTTAGGTGGGGCTTCTATTTCCATAGTAATTTATACAGGTAACTTGTCAACTGAAGCTAAACGTGACGAAACTCGATCTATCAAAAATGCAGACAAGTTGATATACAATAATGATCAAAACACGATTATTGTTGTAACAAAATTGAGGCACATTCGTGATCAAGGCATTTCAAATAGAAATTGTTTTAATGCTTACAATTTTCTCATCATAATCCGTCAATGCATCCCATATATTATATATTATTTATATCCTCTGAGCCAAGACATTATTATGATTTTTCTCATGACATTGAACAATTATGACAATATAACTTCCTCAAAGATAACCGTAATGTCTAACAAGAAATGTGTATCTACTTGGTACGTACATGTATGCAGCCCAATGTAATATTTATACTTAATTCTTAATGACTTGTAAGACAATCATTAAAAGAACATTCTGATATAAAATATAATTTCTGTATATCCACAGTGGCAGGAAAGGGACCACCTGAGATGATTTTTTTCATGTAGAATCTTTATTATTTCGCGATGGCAGTGGTATACATTTTAAATCAATTAATAGACCCCAAAACTATTTTTTGCTTTAGCATGTTTGGTCGATCAGGTTTATAATATGACACAGGTAAAGTTTTGCTTGAAGTAGACCAGTTGGATTGAGTCCATATCCCCACATTCGAAAGTTTTTTAAATATTTTTTGTTTAAGTACGAGCAATTATGACACCCTATATGTTTTTTTTGGTAAGCCGTGATAAAACATAAACGTGATGTTTTGCATTGCTTTAAATCTGAGAAGTGTTTGATAACCGAGGCTCCTTTCAACTCAAATGGTCTCAGATTTGGAGTGGCATAGCACATTAAGTGATCACTGACACCGGGGGGTGGGGGGGGGGGGCATCAGTCTTTTACTAGCCGGATAAAAATGTGGACTAACAATGCCGCTTATTAGAGGGATAATTTTTTGTGAAGGTCCTACCATTTTGTTCACCTTCCTATTTGCTTCCCTTCCTCTCTCCCTTTGTGTCCTCCTCCTTTCCCAATTTTCTTAGTTTACACTGCACGATTTAGGGTGCATGTGCCCCTGTGCCTTATGTAGCTGTGCCACTCTTGAAAAGAAGGGTTTCAATGTTTGCTAGTGAGCATGTATTATAGATGCTGTCTTCAGAACCCGAGCATTCCTCCTTGCACTTCATATAGTCTTTTATATAATTTCAAAGCGCCACCATTTACTCTTCGTCAACGCTGAACGCCTTGTTCTCGACGCCTCCATTCTTCGTCGTCACGCCATTCTTCTTCTCGTCTTCGACCACCAGTTCGTTGTAGACCGGTGGTGGTAAAGAGTTGTCATTTAATTCATCCGAGCCGATGACACTTCCTTTACCTTCTACTGATATCGTTGATTCGTCCTCCAATTTCTCCGGTTTTGCTGGCTCAATTCTAGGTGAGGTGACTATATGAAGACGCTGGGGTAAAAAGAAGTAAAAGAATCACATTAATTTGTAAAGTTTACCGGTACTGACATCAAATTTGATAAGAAATGTATTCATTAATAGAGTCGGAGTGAAGGGATTCTAGGTAAGGTATTCTTCATTCAAAAGATTACACCGTCATGGTCACTGTCATGGTAAACTCGAATAATTGCGTTTTCTCTCTTTTAACATTCTTTTTTGCTCCTCAGTCCTTCAGGCATCAAATTATTAATATTACATTGTATTATAAAGGCTATGCTACTTATAAAGTCGACATTTTTTTGGTTCCCATGGGTGGCGATATCAAACCAAATGTATACTATCCCCGCCTTTCGATATCAGCTTTGCCAGCTTTCCTGAATAATTGGTGTGCTAAAATATGTATGTGTTTTCAAGTTGCATATCACTCCTTTTTGTTGAAACAACAAGAATAATTAAAACGAAGAAGAACGAATGAACTTACTTCCATGAATGTTCCAGGTGTTGTAAGTAAGACGTAGATGGCGTAGACCGGTATCCATTGCATGGAGACAATAGCCATCATCCAGCCAAGAATCTCACCCCAGATAGGGTAGTAGTAGTTTTCACCATACTTAGCAGGCTGATAGTCGATAAGACTGAACAGGAAGATACCCTGTGTTGAAGAAAAGGCATTATAAAGAAATTATCAGATGTATGACAAAAGAAATACCGTAGACGCAGTGTTTATAATGAACTTTCTAGAAATGTGATTTTCTCTTTGAAATTCAGTTACCGTTCGCCAAATGACTTTTTTGGTACCCTTTCTTCGAATTGTGTTTAATCACTCATGCATGAAATATGCATCAAATGAATTGCATCAAATGAAAGAGGAAGGTCTAAGCCTTACAAAATATGTGTCATTTATTAATTATAATTGTGATTAGGTTATGATAAAACATCAATAATTCTCCATTTTTTTCTGGGACGCACTGTATAGAAAACTGCGAGAAGAAAGGACAATAATAAGTGATATATGAAGGAGCAGAATGTAAGAAGAGAGACTGTTGTTGAATGGAAACACAATCTTACCAAACTGACAGCAGGAGCAAGTCCAGCCCAGCAGAGAGGCCAATACCAGCCTGGCGTGAAGCCCATGTTATCGCTGATTATGTAATAGAATTTCTTTATTCCATAACCATATGAGATGGCGATGCATTCCCAGAAAGCAACCCACAGTAAGCACATACCGCTAGCACCGTAAGTGTCCATCAACTGGAAAAAATACATTCCACCCTGCAAAAGAGGAAGCATAAACAAAAGAGCATTTTTATGACATGATTAAAATCATGAAAATTGTACAGTTGTAAAAGCTACGTCTTTACATTTACGATAGTTTCGAATTTTGTTTTAATTTTGAATACATGTTTTCAATATGTTCTCACAGATAGCGTTATTGCGGCATTCTCACCAATGTAAAACAATAAATTTAACAAATTGAATAAATTCGTAGAGTTTCAATGAAAATTAGGTAAGTACCGATATGGCCGATTTCCCTATTGTCATGACTGTCTATATGTTACAAACTTTACCCGTTAACCCTAATCTTACGCTTGAATCCTAACTCATTAGCTTGGAAATATAGGGCGGATGGAGAGGGCCGGGGCATGGGTATATATGGGAGAACATAAGGGGCTAATGAATAAGGTTATTATCATGCTTTCCGGTACATGGAAGAAAGGGAGGGAGGAAGAGATAGAGGAGGGGTACATAGAATATAATAGAGAGAGGGAAGGGCATAATCTGCTAATGACAAAGAAGTAGGGTGAGTGGATGGGCCACACAGTGGCACAGCAACGGCGGGAGGGCGGAACACATGTCATAGGAACTAGCTAGGAACATAGGTACATGTAGTTAGGGGGGGGGGGCATTGGGATGAAGAAACAATGGGTGGGTCCGACTTGTAGTCCTTTTTCATATATTCTTACCTCTGTCACACAGAGCAGACCCAGTAGGAAGTCCATGAAGCAAATGACCGCGAGGAAGGGAGCACGGTTCTGTCGAAGGTTGAACTGGGGGAATTCATCCATCAATGACGTCACCAAACCCTCCAAGATTGCAAACTGTCAACCGAAAATGTAAACGATAAGTATATACATTCATACAGCATCTTTTCCTAAGGATACAAGACCCGACATATGACATTACTCCGAGTCAAAGAGCTAGGAGAGGGCGTTCAAAATATATTCAGGTACCCTCTGAAATTCCACCTATCATGCCCAAGGATATTGAAGTGTCTAAGATCTCACAAAATGATCAAATTAACACGTCCAGTGAATCGGGCATTATCTTTCACATTTACCTATATCGAGATCTATATACATCCACCCTTTCGTTTATATTCAAGTTTGAATTCATCTCATTTTTCTTCCTCTATAGGGTAGTCCCAACATTAATCAGACCCTATCGATCATGCACTTTAGGAATTTCGTCACCGGGTACACAGACAGTGCTGTTTTTGGTTTCTTGTTGTTCTCGCACGAAAGAGGGTAACGTTTGCCTGATGAAGAATTATGAACAACCCAAGTACATCAGTATTTCATTATATAAAAATCACTATGGGGTTGTGGAAGCAAATTACAAGGACCAATAACCCTGTGATTTTTCTGTTAACTAACCTGACTGTCGAGACCCAACATAATCAACATAGCAAAGAAGATGACAGACCATGCAGGTCCACCGGGCATGTAGTACACAGCTGTTGGGTAGGCTATGAAAGTGAGTCCAGGTCCTACATAACATGAAAAAAAAGGACAATTTTGATTACATATTATTTTTTTCCCTGCGCTACATCTGACATTTCAAAGACCTTTTTTGAGATTTTATTGAAGTTTTATTCCTCATCCTTCATCCTTTGTACACCTTTGATTAAACCTAACAGTGCCGAGGTAGGAATCCACCCGGACAATCGCTATGATAATTATGTTCCAGGATAATTTTGTTTTACATTCATGGATGAATAGCCTAGATCTCACCGCCCTTTGATAATAATGATACATTTCAACCAATGGGTACCGCGCAGCGTCAAAAGTTGCCGGTACCAAAATGAAATTGTCCTCAAAATATACTGCACAGAACGCAGAAATCTCGATATATGAATATAATGATTAATTCGTGAATATTCCTAAACAATCAAGAATACACACATGAAACTTGGATGTATAAGATGATCTATCTGTATGCTAAATAATAATACAAAATGATGATAATTTTCAAAAGCTTTCGTCACTCCATGCCCGGGATGCGGGGGAGGGGTGGTGTGGAATCTGTCCCTTTCTGGTTCAGAGAGCACCACAATACCATAAGCCCTCATAGGATCCATCGATTTTGTAATTGATTGTTATTAAAGGAGACAGTCACGTACCCTCGTCGACGACTTCTGAGACTGGTACTCCCTGTTGATCGGCCATGAAGCCTAGGATGGCGAAGATGACGAAACCAGCGAAGAGACTGGTACCAGCATTCACCACACCCACAATCAACGTATCACTGGTAATGAAAAAGATTGAATTGAGAGTATCAAAATACTAGTGCCGGTATACACGGTTTTAAGCATGATGGTGATAAAAAGAACAACATGATTATAGGCAGCCTAACTCTCATCTTGTTAATGGGATGTTATCATATCATCATGAAAGAAAGAAAAATGAAGCGATTTTTAAGGCAAGTTGCAAATGTTTTCAATTTTCCTAGCTGGTCTAATCAATGATCGAATTTTGTGAAGAAAAAAAAACTTTCCTTCCTTCGAATCGAACATAGACAAAACTAACTCTGGCAATTAATTCATTTAAAAATAATTTTGAAGCATCTGTAATACTCAGTGACATTCATAACATTTACATACACTTGTTTGCATTATGCTGACGATTCATTTTGTTTTTTATGTTACAATTCAATACTATAAGACGACAGACATCATTCAGATGAAATACGAGAATGTAGAAATATGACTTACAACATTGCGTTATTCCTGACTTTGTTGTAACTTCCAAGGGAGATAAGAGAACCGATACCCACACTGTATGAGAAGAAGATCTGTGTAGCTGCATCAATCCAAACCTAAGAAATTAAATAAGAATTTAGATAATTCACCAAAATATGTAAGAATAGCATTAACTACCACCATGAGCCTAAGTGAAAGGTTTGGAATAACCTATACCGCCATACATAATTTATGAAAAGTCTCATCTTCAAAGTTTGTTGAAAAGGCACTTGTTTTCAGAAGCTTTTGAACATGCTGAATAGTTTGTTGTTGAGTGTCCTTACAATAGCACTGTTAGGATTTTTTTCATCACAGTGCAGTATAGTATATTCGTATAGTAGCTGCGCTATATTATTGTACTAATTATTATAAGTTGATAAATGGAGAAGTAAGATATTTTTCCCCATATTACTGACCGCATCTGAGCTACTTCGAGCTTGAATCAAAGCACATGAATTGTATGCGTATGGCCTTTACAACTGTCTTCAACTACAAGATGAAATGATACTCATGGCATATGGCATACCTCAGTTCAATTATTCAACCTACTATTTTTTATGAGGTACTAGAATAACACAGAGGCGAGATGAACATGACTCTTTTATGACGTCATCCAAATATTCAAACAGCACAGCATACTTACGGTGGGGCTCTTGAGTCGCTCCCAGTCTGGTGTGACGTAGAACTTGATTCCCTCAGAAGCGCCCGGTAGTGTCAGGCCACGGATAAGTAACGCAGTCAGAATGACGTAGGGAACCAGAGCAGTGAACCATACGATCTGTAGCAGGACAAACATATGATCATAATATAAACACATCACAGCGTTTTACATGTAGATGTATGTTCGGTATAAATATCAAGGAGTGCGTTGTCAAGTTGCATGTTATATAATTTGCTCATGGACACTAATTCCTTTACTATGAAATAAGAAACACTCGCGTCCGTCAAACGTTTGCGTAAAACTGAATCATAATATCATGCAGTATTTAAAGTTAGTTTCTAGGAATGAAAGTTTCACGGGTTTTAAATTTTATGTACGCTTACTTTGCCATGATTACAAGCTATGCAAGAAGAATCTGCATCAAATGATTACATCAAATTATTATTAGCACAAGCAAAGTTTTCGATCATTACGCTGTCATTACGCTATGATTTTAAAAATGGGATAAAAGACGCAGTGTGCGACACCACACCGTACGGTGCACCGTAACGAAATGAAATCGAAATTCAATATAGGGCTTTGTTAGTGTTGATCATGATAAATATGCACGCATGGATATATACACGATCAAGAAGGTACGAACATGATAGAGTCAATGAATTATATCTGTTCTTGAAATTAGTTATATAACTATGTTCTTAATATTCAGTTATAAGTATAAGAAGTTCCGAAATAATGCTCACCTTTCCCGTTTGTTTGACACCCTTCCATATACAGAAATATACGACGATCCAGGCAAGAGCAAGACATCCTACCAGATCCCATCGCAAACTTCCAACTTCATCAATGCCAGAAGATATACCAAGAGCGCGCCTCCTATCGAAAATAAATCAAATCAAATCACCGTTTAACAAGAATCAAACTGAGTAATGAAACATTGTGCATGCACATGGATGGTCAAATCGTATGTGAAAACTTCATGTCAATACCTATGGATTTGGAAGAGTGGACTGGAGCTAAAATATTTTAAAAGACTTTTTTAACTAAAAAAACAAACAATCAGTAAATTATTCTTGTGCTTAAAAATAGCGTTGAAATACAAAAATAGATATTTGTTTTATAGGGGAAATGTATTTAGAGGAACTTTATCAGTTAATATCTAAAATTGTACGTGTCTTGTTGTATGTCATTATATTTTAGGTTTTCTACTTTGTGGACAAGACATACCAAAATAAAAATTAAGCACGGGAATTTTTTGGCGTGTATCACGACCAAGGGAGAAACAAATAGCGAACAAACAAACAAACAGACAAACAAATGAATAGGAAGATCAATAATGATTTAAAAATGACTGACAATCGAACTTACTCCCAGAACTGTTGAGCGGGGGATTCGCCCTCCGTTTTATTGATGTATATGGAGCTGTTGGTAGTGCAGAAGAAGTCTGTGGGTGCGGAACAGTTGACTTCATCGCCCTGGAGGGCGGGGTCATTGCAATAGAGATTATTCCAGTAGTTGTCACAATCTCCCCAGGGTAGGGTGGTGGTGAAGGAGGAGAAGAGGTAGAAGAATGACCAGGCGCAGATGACGATGTAATAGGTGCACATAATCGCTGCTATCGTTGCCCCGGCGAAACCCACACCTTGAGATTTACAAAAAAGAAAGAGACAAAAGATGGAAACTTGGTTTTAGCACCTCCGAAAAGGCATTTAGAAGAAGAGTATAAAAATTACAGCTGACATGAAACGAGGAAGTGACTTTAAACTAACTGATTCCCATGACATTATCATGAGATATAATGAATGCCCATAACATCAGTGCCACATCGTTTGGCCAGTAATTTAGGGCTGGGGGGGGGGGGGGGCAATGACATCAATGATGGAGAGGAGCACCAGTCTGCGAAGGAATGTGAATCAACAAGAATAAACAAGGACGCTGAATATGGGAAGGGTGCGAGAAGGGGTGGTATCATTTTTTGTTCTTGTCATGTTTCGTTTCCCTCCCCTTTTCCTTTTCACATACATTTTCCTCTATAATTTGTCGCCATTCGATGAGGGGGGGGGGGGGGGAGGACTTGCCCCGTGTCCATTATTATCTAAGCCTTTAATTCCATAGGCTCTATCCTCATGCAGATGTATTTCACTTTGTGAGAAAGCCCCCTATCAATATTTGGGGATACAGAAGTCGATCCACCCCATGTGTATCCCACTCCGCCGCCCTTGTGTCTATACAGTCTCTAGTAAATGGTCGACTCCCTTACCTTTTAGAATAGGATAGACCTCCCATACCGAGATACCTCCGACCTGCAGCGCCTGACCGATGGAGATCTCGAGAAAGAAGATGGGTACACCACTGATGATGAGAGAGATGAAGTATGGAATCAAGAAAGCACCTGCAGAAAGACACAAAATATTACACGGAATGTTAGCTTTAAGAGTGAACAATAATTATAGTCGGGCTTCACACAAGTCACAAAATCACAAGTATGAGTCGGAGCAATTAACCCTAAGCTGTAAATTTAAGATGCATTTTATCTTATTAAAAAAAAGAAACATTTTGATTGATAAAAAGATCCCTGCAATTTGTTTTGTTACATTCGACAGTAATAATTGTATTCACATTTCAAGTGACATTTTCTTCAAAACCAGAAGGCGCCCGCATGGTTTGTGTACATACAGAAATGAGGCAGTATTGTTATGTGTGTGAGTGTGTGTCTGTGTTAGGGGGGGGGGGGGGGGGGGGCTATTAAAACAACAGAACAATTAAATCTTTAATATGTTACTCAAGCAAGATGTGGCAAAGATTCAAACATCTACATCACATGATATACTATTATTAGTAATGTATACATACAAGTTAAGAATTGCAGATACAAAATCTTTACATTCAAAGTTCATTTCAAGTTGCTCTTTGAGTTGTTTACCACAGAACAAATGAATGAATGTGGTAGTTACGTATCTAAATTTCAAATCAGTTGTTTACTTCAAACTTGTAATTTGGCACTAACATTAATCAGTAAAGATTAGATTTTACCCAAACTTATACCACCTAAAGTATACATTAAAATAATACACATAATTATTATCATCAATTATTTAAGACATCATTGACTGAAATGTTATAATGTCCCAACCAGATATTCATTTTATGTGTGTTCATACAGGATTATGTTAAAATAATATCACTATAAAAAATAAAAATATACCCAAGGTAAATGATTTTCCCAAATTGGTCTGTAAACCGAAAGATTTTTTTTATTTCTGACGATTTTTAAAAATCCTGTCACGGGAAAGAATAAAGACACGGGCATATTAATATATTTAAAATAAGATAAAAACCTGTGATATATTATGGTGATACCACTAACCCTCATTTTCTTAAAATCCAATTAAACTTTCGGACAATTTCATCATTTTTGTATGGCACTTAACCTTAATCCAATACATCGTTAGTTTGGGGCTCAATATGGGATAACGGATTTTTTTTTTCTACGGCATTGGTTAGATATTGTGCAGCACAATAAGATTATTCAGTGAGAAAATGGACAGCTGTTTCGATTGCTGTTATGTAAATTACTGAAATGAAGATAGGCATCTTTCTTTCTTATGCAAGAATTATAATTCTGTAATCCTATTAAATAGCTTGAATCAAGACGTTACTATTAATTCTTTCCAACAGTAAGCGATTGAAATAAACTGATCTAAATCGAAACGTTATTTGTTATGCAACGATTAGCAACAATATTGTGTGTATAAGCGCCAGCTACGGCGACTTAGCGTGTAGCTGACAGGCAACCTTTTGCGTCCTATTTCGGTGAAGCTATCCACTTCAAATATGGATAAAGTGGGCGTGGAGAGAGTCCTGCCCACCAAGAAAGTGAGCTGTCTACGTCATCAGAGAGTGAAACGTAATTGATCTCACTGCATAGCGTTCTTCAGTGATCAGACTTCATCACGTGACACAGCTAGTAGGGGCAGGGGGAGAGAGATTCTGATGTAGAAGTCATCAACGATTGTATAACAAACGCTCTGCCGATATAATGGATCTGCAGTCATTCTCTTACGTTAGTCGAATGCCAAAGTTCAATATTGGACCAATACTATTTTAACCCTAACCCTAAAACCCAATTGCAACTCCAATCCCAACCAGACATCTTTGACTAAACCTGCTTTACTCCTTCAAGAGGTTAAAAGTAAAAATCGGGAAAGAACACATTATTTTTGTTGAAGATTGATGATGCTTAATTTGGGGACGTAACATTTTCTTTAAAGTCCCACTGCACTACTTATAGCTATACTTGTCCCCTCTATTATAGCAAACATTGCCTAATCGGCGACCGGTCCCCCATCATGATCCCCCTTTTCTTATGTTAATTAAGAGCTGATTTGATGAGATAACCACATCAGTGACCACGCTGGGTGATCTAATTCCTCCTGGCCAAACTAATACAGACGTGCTTAAAAAATAGTTCGGAATATCTGATAAAAGAGCAACCATCAAACTTTTCTAGGTCTAGCCCTCGTTTTTTTTATAAGTTCGAGAAACACCCATGAACTTTGTACCGTGCTCGCCACGTAATGATGATTATCTATCAAATGGGTAAATAACCAAACAATATAGACTTAACATAGAAACAATGGACATGTCACCCGGGACGCTTGGTAATTAATTATTTATATTAAGTAAATACTAATAAAAGAACTAACCTTTGCCCAATGAAATGATAAGATTTTACCCTATTCAATATTGATTATCATCGTAGGAGATGAGGAGGGGAAGGGCCGGGGAGGGTCTATTTTAGGGATATATAACACGACTGCTATTTCGATACCCTATTTTGTTGCCTATTATACATCGTGTTCTGATTACGTATTATGTCTGTGTCATGTGGAAATCGGTGTTGAATTTTCCCTAAGTTGATTTTTAAAAGTCTTAGCGATCGTGTTATAATACATGTAAATCTACATTTTATTCAACCCCAAACTCAATGACACGTTGAATAATGATAATAATAATAATGATAATTTTTTTTTTTTTTTAAATTGATAGGCCCAAAAATATATGATAATTATTCAGCATCAGTGGATTCTGTACATGTCGAAACGCGTGATGAACTATTAACCTATAACTGATAAAAGCAAAGTGAAACGATAAAAGCAACACATGTTTTTTGCACTTGGCTTCTTTATCTTATCAGCTCTGTCATATGACTTGCAAAATGAAATATACCATAATGCAGATAATGATTATTGTCAATATCGCTATGCGTGGGTCTTATTGCGAAATCAACGGTCAAAGTTAATTCGCTTCTTTTAATATAAATAAAGAGAATTAAGTATTGTTTGCTATTAAAAGTGTTATTCGAGGGTCTTGTTTATATTTCTCGCTCACAATCAACGACCAACTCACACTTCCACTTCGTAGAAAGTTGGATTTATCTATCTCATTTCATAACAGCTTTGTTTTTAGCTAGAAGGGACATACCTAATCCAAACTGAATAGGCTATGTCATAAAGCACTTCAACTTGTAAAATTCGTAATATTCTGGTGGTATTCACGTTGGTCTTTCTTTAAATCCAAGTACCTGGGGCAGTTTCTGATGAAATGATGAGAAGAATTCGTCGGACCGATTTTTCTTCAGAATTTGTTTGTTCGATAAATTGTTTTCTGCCCATTTTTCCTCATCAATTTGTAACAAGAATATGACGAGATTTTTAAACAAATGATTAACAAAGTCATGATTCTTTTTTTGTTTAAATATTAAAGCTTTTGTTTAGATTTTCAGAGCTCTTCTAGAGGTTGTCAGAGATAAGTCGCTCACCGCTCTCCGTATATACTTTCTTGCTGCATTTTAATGCATATACCCTGGTTTGAACCTGATGGAAATTTCCAAGGAAAGATTCGTGATTCCCGTAGTGACACTCGGATCATCCCTCAGGTACTTATCATAATGGAAATACAAATCCCTGTATAATTAAGCATTGTCATTGGTTTATGTCAGAGCAATCTCTGTGTTTAAAACCACATTTCTTCGAGTTGGTCTTCGAGCGGGATATCGGAACATGTATCCTCGGTGAAGGATCAAGATGGATTAGTGCTAAGAATCCCGCGTTTCTTGATAATCGTCCAACGTCAAGTCCAAATTGATCCGCCATATTTGCCTATCTGTCCGAAGTGTTGTAGTTCAATATAGCTTGAAAAAATGTGGGTCAGTAAACTGTAAAATTTGATTTGGTTTATAACCAGGATTGGTTATAATATTGGTTATTGGTTGTTCTACTGGGATGTCCTGAATACTCTTAAACCCTCCCTCAGACCAATCTCCACTTTACACATCATGTTGTAACAAACAGATCAGTCAATTTAATAATGTGAATGTCCGCCTGCAAACTTCCTTATAACATTTCCTAAGTGTAGCGAGACTTGAACATTTAGTCAAAAACAATATAATTCTAGATACATTATATCCTTTCAAAGCTGTTACGCATCCGACCTGGAAAGTATTTTTTTTAAAGAATTGTCTCCTCTCGTTAATTTCTATTCAACGAAGTTTATGTTGTTTGTGACTACATCCATTAAAACAAAAAAATGGATGGCGGAGCCGGAGCTCTAACTGACACTCTTTTCAAGATACCATAGTGTTCTCTAAATGCCTCTGCAAACTTCTCGAAAGGAACGTATGGATACTACAAAGTGAATTTTCTATAAAAAAAGGTGCTCTTTGAAATTCTTTGCAATGTATTTTATCATATTTGCAGCTTGTGCAATGGTGGGGTGATGCAGATAATTCATTTTAAAGAAAGAAGAAAGAAAATCTCTTTACATTCTGTCTATGAACTTGCATGACTTGGTATCAACCTCGACCTATTTGCATGTTTTTGATAATAATAGTAGTTAGTAAGTAAACAAATAACATGGCTTCATTAATTGCTCTCAAGTTATGGTTGCTCCTTTTTCTTGTTCTAGCAAAGGTTTACGTACTGACCAGAATTACATATACATGTACCTCCCCTTCAGCTCTTACGCAACGGACCCCACCACTGAAAACTCTCATTCGATTGTGGAAATCTTCAATTTGGACAAAATCATCTAAACCTTACAAGTTTCCGGGAAATCCGAATCGCTAATTTCTGACACTTTTACGACGCCAGGGATCGAACTTCTCAGAAAGGTTACTTGAAATGTTCCCCTCATCTTGCGTTTATCGGAAATTGGCCGTCTGATGCACGTTGCTGTGCCGAGATTTGTAGTTTCCTTGTCTTTAATGAACATCTCCACTCATTTTATGAATCACAGCCAACATCTTGATTACTAGGCAACGCTTGAGGTTGGGCTATATCGGTGACATCATTCAGGAAAATGTTTCAATGTCCCTGGAAGAGCGCTTCCCCTCTGCCTTTCAGGATAAACTTTACAAAATTGAAGAGTGTGTGTCTATATTTATATTCCTTATTGGGTATTAAAATCGGATGGATGTGACAGGCCAAGGCAAGAGAAGGGTCTTGGTATTTCTCCCCAGATGAGAAGCTTAAACATTTTGTATTTATTAAAAAAAGGGGGAGATGGGGGAGGGGGGGGGGGACGTTTAACTGCTTGCATGTTAACCGTTTTAAACAAGTAAAATAAGAAAAAAGTTTAAAGATTTTTAATGTTGTCGACAAGGTCATGAAGGACAAACAGAATGATGCCCTCGTGCTCTTTGGCTCAGAAATTGATATTATTTGCTGTAAGACAAAACAAAACGAAATCGAAATCAGACGGATTTTCCACATAAAATTTCTTGAAAGGGCGCCACACGCAAAAGTTCACAAGCGACTTTTATGGTATTCTCTTCCCATACAACAAGAGCAAATAAAATTTATCAACATGTTGCCTAATTTATCATTTGAAATATTTTTTTTTAACCTTTATTGTTCTATGTTTGTTGGCGATCTGCTCTATTTGAAGAATTTATTCGCTCTGGTTTTATTTGCCCTATTTCTATAGGTTCATTGTCTTATTTTGTCAGACATTATAACAACTGAGACATTTACAACCCGACTGCCAATATTTATCACCCCTGTTTTATCCTCCTCGTAGACTAATTACACGCGGAAACACGTAATGAGTTACCAATTAAGGATTAGAAAGAAGAGATAAATGTTTCGAGGTTTCGTTTTGACACAAAGGCGCTTCAGACCAAAAATAAACTTCTTTCCAAATTTGCAACCATCATTTTCTAGCTACTATGAAGCGTTGGGCTTTCAGGTTCAAACATAAGTATGTCATGTTCTTAATTTTATTATTCGTTTGGGATTTACTCCTCTCCAATTCTTTGACATGACGTGAATGGGTGAATAGAAGATGAATTACAAGTACAAGTCTTACCATTCGTCCAAGTAAAATTGAATGTTTATGATACGATAGGAAATCTGACAAAGATGAACACCATGTTTGCCATTCAAATGTATTTCCCCCCTTTTTGGTCCACTGCTATCAATACTGAGAAATAGACAATTTTTAATTGAGTGTGCCATTCATTCCAATGTGCACAGTGAGTTATAAATATTGTCAAGGCCATGACAATTTGGATCTTAATCATTCACAATGTTTTCCATCACTCTATAATCTGCATCAGCTACAAACTATGACACTGCGTATTATTTAGTACCATGGTTAGAAATTGAAAACATAGCATTTTATCAATTACATATAGGGCCTAGATCTAGTTCCATTTCCTCACCATTCATATTTTAGATCATAATTATCTTTTCAATGTTTTTCTGTCAGCATCATCGTCATACATGTATGTACCGATGTTTTTATGTTATAATGTTAAAAAGTAAGTGTGAGGCGCTATATAAGCACTGTAATTATTATTTATTATTATTATAATCGGTTCACAGAATGCATTGCTATATTCATCATCTTCAAAGATAGTATGCCCGTCATAATTTTATAGTAATATCAAATTAACACGAAGCACAAGCGCCCCCTGGCACTACTAACAATAATTGACCACGCCCTTCATATCAAAGTAACACGGAGCACAAAAGCCCCTCTCCCCAAACTGGAACTACCAAGATAAAGACCGAGAGCTACCAACTTATACCACAGGCCAAGAGCTCTTATATTATTTTGTAAATGTTGAACTCATCGAGAGTGGCCTACATTTTGAGAAAACAATGATTTGGATGACCGAACAATGTTTTTTCTTTCTCCATCTTCATCCAATGCATTTTTTCTTCTGAATACATATTGTTTGTAAAGACAATCGAGAGTAATTTTGAAAATTATGAAAATGAATCACGCGGTAAGAAACTGAGTTTACTTTTCATTAATTTTCTGTTATTTGTTGAAACAAGTCACGTTTCTCAATGACTATGAGGAAAATTAGAAAGTGCTCCTGGTGATTTTTTACAAATTAATGGTCCTCCAAAAAGTACAAACGGCGCTTCAAAAAATGAAAGTCCTTCATATTTAAAGTGATCTATTAAACATGTGTAACAATTAGTGATTCTTGGAAGTCCCATTTGCCAGCCGTCGTGAACATTCTGTACTTCCCTTTGTTTCACTTACTATTAGATAAACATACAAGCAAATCAAATAACATTTACAAAAATCAAGACATTCCTTAAAAATGCACGATATAATGCATGACCTAGACAGTGTACGTCTTTCTCAAATTGGTTAATCAGTATTTTATAGTATGATACTTCATTCAAATTGGCTAGCGTAGCATGAATGTTTGGATTCAATTGCTTTTTCACTTTTCTTTTCGTATACCAATATTACAAGGCCAAGGAATACGTGAACACACTGGCAAATAGTTTCTTGACCTTAGGGTATACATGGTAGACTCGTCTCACTACGTCACAAAATGATTTAAAATGTTTTCAGAAACAGTTTGAAGATTATTGAAGATGACTACGTTACCTTGGGCTTCAATGGAAAATTAATTGTCATGTTCTGTTTGATGGAAAATTTACAACATTCTCCCACAATGTGATGAAACGTGTCTCATGACAGTCAAAACATAAGATATAGGGGATGATAACAAGCTGACCTAACCCGTTTAATGTAGCCCCCTGTGCGTGTATTTAATGATTCGAGAGAGCATCTAATATCAACTTTTCTAATCTTTCTGGACTACAGAATGAGTAGACCTATAAGAAAAGTACGAACATGATGAATAAGCGTGACTGGAGATAGAGTAGAATAGGTACTGGTCCGGGGCACTATTCCAGACTTATTTTTCAAATCAAACCATATCTTCGGCGATTTTATCATCGTTTGGTATTACGTCACCGGACGCAACTTTGATCGTAAAGAAGAAGAAAAGGAAATATTGAAAATGCTTTTATTTTCCCGATATTTTGGTGATGCATGTCTTCATTTTTTACAAGGAACAAACTACTTCTGAACCCATGGGGAAAAACAGCTAATTTGTGTACCGTTCAATCATTATCATGATTTACGTCATAATTAATACTGGATATCATCAATTCTAACTGCGTTCCCTCTGGGAATTAAGAATCATCATTCCATTCAAAATACAGTCATACATACGCACGTAATATCCTGACAGAATTATAAGAATAGTGACACACGTCCATATGTGAACAATCACATATAAATCGAATAAATCCATATCGACATTGTCCTCTTAGGAAATTATGTTAAATTTGGCAGATGACTGGAATT
The DNA here is from genome assembly GCA_035222895.1 of Strongylocentrotus droebachiensis. Lineage (NCBI taxonomy): Eukaryota > Metazoa > Echinodermata > Echinoidea > Camarodonta > Strongylocentrotidae > Strongylocentrotus > Strongylocentrotus droebachiensis. The sequence goes on along the minus strand of JAVYIG010014953.1, from coordinate 12,205 downwards.
AACTTTTGTCTAGTTTTCCGATGTATCAATCGTACACTAATAAGAATTTACTTCTGATGACCGCCCCCTCTAATCTGGCCTTTCCCTTTTGAATTAGTTGAACTTGTACAACCTTTTATTTTTATATGTTTTTCTTTTCTACAATCCTTTTTTGTCTCCACCCAACCCCTGTGATGTAGAGAGTAAATGATCCTCGTACCGATTGATAGGCAAATAGGCTATCTACAATAATATTGTGTACTTAAAACTTTATTCGTTTCGTCATGTCGTCTATTCCTTATCGAATTCTTGATGATATATCTAACCCACTGATATACAAATTATCAACAAGCTCGACGCCAATGTCATTATTGATATTAATTCTGCTTTGGGAGGCATCATTAAATAATTAACTTGCTTAAACAGAATTTGACTTATTTTGGAGTGGATGCTTTAAGAGTCAATTGAGGTTGATGAAGATAAGGGATTTAGAGATGCAGTTTATATTTTGCTCTTAATCGAATTTTCAGTGTGTGTTTTGTGGCAGTATAGTTGTATTCAATAAGTAAGGCATATACATCTGTTCATTTCACGAATTAAATTGATTTAGAATATCAGATCATTCGTCATTGCCAGTAACTATGAACTAATCTAAAATGTTTGTGATTATTGCTTCACAAGTATATACTGCCATTTAAAAAACCCAGACAAACAAGACAGGCTGCATAATGTTTCCCGTCTTGGATTCATGGATATTTGTTGCTCTAAACTTTATATTGAACCTAAATGACTCGCAGCATTGAGGCAAGCCTAGAAGAGAAACATTACGCAGACGATATCCCGTGTAGAAGTGACTGGGTCGGTGAATGTCTAACCCTTTTGGCGGGAATCCAAGTATTTCACAGCCCTATAACCAGGCTCACCAATCATAATTTCTGAAGGAAGGTATGCGAGCAGCCAGCCATCTTTCTGTAGTAGATTTACGCTATAGGTCTGACTGAAATGCCGGGTTCTGATTCATTACTGGTAGGAATACAAATGATTGCAAAGAAAATTTAGAGGATCTCGATGTACATCCATCACCGAAATATAAGCATGAGACATCTGATATCAGTTCTTATTTCTTATGTCTGATTTCTTGTCAATTTCTTCGTGCAATCTCCCATCTATCAAACAATATTTACGCTGCTACTGTGCAACGTTGAAATGTGACACAATTTGTTGGTCTACACATCGGAAAGAATGTAATGAATCTACTCATGTCTTCCTTTTACAAACATCTTTATTTTGAATATGGAAACGAAGCAATTCTTAAGTGTTTTGTCTGTATGTTTAGAATGTATACTGAAAATATTATGATTATGGTCAAATGACATTCTATGATATGCAGCCCTCATATCTTCAAACATAAACCAGTAACCCAACTTTCTTTCTGGGAAACAAAGAAGAAAGACATCATCATCGAATTTTATTAATGCCAGTAACTGTTATCACAGGATGTATCGGTGATCAGTTATATGCTAATTTTTACGACAATTTTTACGGTAAGTGACGTATCCAACAAAAGGCGATGCCAGCACACGCCCCCATCCATTCCAAGGCCCGAGGTGAAAAACCCTCCTATATCTTGCAAGGGTATACAGAATGAGGGGCTGCCGCCCTCAATGTTCACCACATTTCTGGATACGCCGCTGTGCTACGTTTAGTTATGATGACCTTAAAAGAAATTCTTAATGTACTCGATCTTTTAGTATAAATATCAGAATTTGCATGCAGCACAAAAAGAAGCTTTTTAATTTTCTGATTGGCTATATTCTTATAATAATTTGGTTATTTTCTAGTCATTGCGTCTTTAAGTTTCCTAGCTTCTGATAATATTCCACGATTCATGCTCCTGATCTTTTTCTGGGTTTCGGCCAACATGAATGAATATCTCAGATCATCCGAAAGGGTTGTTGTTGTTTTATTTCCGTATAATAAAATCAGATACAAATACATATAAAGTAATCATACAGAGAATAGGGACCGTATACGGCTGGTAGCCCATTTTCAGCTGCAACTATATTGTTGCTGCTGGTCTTCCATGGGGCCAGGGTGCAAATAAGTTAGTTGGATGGATGTGAAACTAAAGTTTCCCTCTAAAACGATAATAGACATCAGAAACCACCGTTCTTACATAACCTTCCGTTCATTGAGATTTGTAATATTACTGCTGTTTTGATGCCAAACATTCCCACATACACGTGTTTTACATGGTTTAGCAATTTCCCCTATATATAACACGACCGAATTCGATTGATTTAATTGGCACGTTTTCAATTACATTCGAATTGTTCACTCTTACTTCCTTCTTCAAAAATTTGTTCCGTCACTTGCTTATTGTAATATGACATAAAAGAAAACAATGTTCAATAAAGAATAGGCCATTTTCATAATGTAACCAAATTGAATACATATTATTAAGTCTTTGTGAAGTGCCTCAATACAAATTATTCAATTCACCTGAGAAGAATAATAGTATTTCAATAGTTAGAATGCAACTGCATATATTGAGTGTTGCTAGGTAGGTCAATCTATAATGTCTGACCTACCGGATTCTGTCTATTGAAATACTATTATTTTTATCAGGTGAATGAAATAATTTGTATTGAGGAACTTCACGAAGACTTATGCATAATATTTGGTTACATTACGAAAATGGCCTATTTCGATGTTATGAAAAAAATATAAAAAATATCCCTTACCTATATCACTATAAAATCGATAACATCATAAAAGCGAAAGAAAAGAAAAGTGACTTCAGGTTTCATATAATAAGTGCAACTGTAAATTACATTCTTTCATTTTACTTTTGTCTGAAATATCACTCGTTTAGATTTGATTTGATTTATACAGAGCATTTATGCAGAGCACGGTGTTGTAAAACAGCTTGTTATATAAAATATTATTCAACGAAACAAAATAATGCAGGCAGTTGGATCATTTGCATCGTCCTGTGTGCGCCTGATCAAACACATTGCGCATTATACCCCCATATTTCTGAATCGTATCACAATAAACGCTGGTCGCAAATAAGTGAATTACATTAACAAAAATTCAGTCCTAAAGAGAACAAGAACTCGGAGTAATGGAATAATTTCAATCACATTAAACCCTGACTAAATAAAACAATGTTGGTTAAAAGGTCCTTCATTTAGGACAATTAAATCCTGAGCCACTAATTGTGGGTTTGATATTGGGTAACTATAATTCAATGATTCCTAGACAACAAAATCATGTGGTCATTAACTTTGAACATTTCTGTTTAGAACACAATAGTATCATTGCCAAAGCAGCTTTTTCTTCTGACACGATACAAAATCACATTCAAAATGTCCTTTGTTGTGCTACTTTAATAACTCCATTTAATATCAACAAAATATCGAGCATTAAGAGTCGAATTATATTTTGGTGACGTGTCGGAAACTTCGGATTACTTTGGTTGCACAATTAACATAGAACTAAAAAATAAGTTTTGTCTACATCAATCTTAATGATAAATTAACGATCAAACTATAATGAATCAGGATTAAAGCATGCTACAAATTGTTCGGAAACGGACCATGCATGCTAATAACTTTGTTGTCAAATTGTCTTGAGCATTTTTACATCATCTTTACACACCTAGTAGTTACCCATGTTCTCTATGGAAAACCTAGGTTACGATCATTATGATCGTAGATCAACTAGTACAGCATACTCAAATGGCATAATTTAAAGTACATGTCAAGAATGAAAAAACAAAAATAAAATAAAATAAAATATTAAACCTACCACCACCGTTTTTGAAGACAAGGTAGGGAAATCTCCAGACATTTCCTAGACCGACGGCAAAACCAATGCAGATCATGATAAAGTCCATTTTGTTATCCCACCCTTCTCTCTCCACCTCTGTATTTTCTCCCTCAATTTCTTCCTTTTTCTCCAAGTCACCACCATTCTCCTGCTGCCGCTCCTCCATCTCTAAAGTTTGTTTGTCCTCCGTGCTCGTCATCATGGCGCAATGTTGTCCGCTCGAATCTGAAGAAATGCAACAATATGATTACTGCAGTTGTGATGAAATAGAGGATAAAGGAGATTCTATTTTAGAGAGGAGTTATCAGTGTCCAGTTCCTTTGCTACAATCAAGACAATGCCTGTATAACATGTAATGCAAGCTTATAAGTTGAATCAAGAAAATTGCAGCAGAGTTGAGACCACTGTTGATGTGTCTCAGACGTAAGACGTATTTGCGTGTGATCGCTGCACACGGAAAGAGCTGATATGAATGAACTTGGCGAGGCACCTCAGTTTTGTTGATAACCTAACTCCCGACAAACCCTGTGGCATTTACTGGTGTGTTGTACATTGTAACCGGGGGTTGTGAACCTAGAGTACGCGTGGGACTGAGTCTGCGATAAAAATGAGGATGCGTAAATGGTGCGCATTCGCAAAAAAAAACCAGGGGCAAAAAGAGACAATCAGACATACATGTATTTGTGAATGGCTGAGTACTACACAATGAATTTTGGCTTGTTTGTACCCCAACAGAAAATTCTTGATTAACTTTCGTCATATTATTGACTAACCGATGATATGTTTCAAGGATTGTGTTATATATAAGTAGTTTCGTAGCCGTATGACACTGTTTAAAAAAAAGATTTTTAACACTAATCTAGATGTAAAAGAAAAATGAGTTATTTAGTTACTCGGTTCGAATAGTATTATATACATGGTATAGGTCTTCAACAAAAATCAATAACTGCCAAAACTTTAATCATTCAACAATATGCAACCTAAAGATAATAATAATGCACGATTGAATATGATTGATTATTCATGATAATATAATGATAAATAATGATGATAATGGTCAAGATTGTTTATATGCCTATAGATAGCCTAGATTGGTTTATATAAACCAGAAAGTTTCATACGCAGTTCAATGCAGTTGATTTTTCTTTTCTTCCAAAGGGTTCATTCTATAGCTTGGCACCCCCGGGCGGCGCATCAAGAGGCTTTTGTTGGTCCAGTGACAAGGTGCTCGAGATTGAACTTTAGTCCAGCCATTCTCTGCTACACCCACCCCTTATGTCCAGTGGATGGTTGGGTTGGTGGTACAGGTACAGAGCCAGGCAAAGCATGCAGGGTCTCGATCGCGACCCGACTCTCAATACTGTTTACATACCCTTACCTGTTCCAGTCATATGACCTGTGACGTCACACAACCAGATCGTATTAATACGATTGTGTAACAGTATGTATACACAAGCAAAAACAGCCGGGTCCTTCACACGCATCTGATATTGAAATGTCAAAACGATAAGAACTTGTAAATGGCATCCATGATGCTAATGAATTGTATGATTATGGTTTTAGAAAACTGCTATGCTGCTACTTTATATTTCAAAAATAATCTTTGATATAAAAAAGAATGACCAACGCTATATTTAAGAGTGACGTTATGTTAAAAACAAGATTGACATGCGATAAAGCATCAAGAAGAAGGGGCTATTGAACTTTCGATTGCAAGAAACCAGAAAACGGCAACGCCAAAAGGGCGTTACCTCAACAGTTTATGGGTCAATGAATGCCCTTTTGGTTCCCAAAGGACGAATATCGGATGTAATCTTTAAGGATTAACAGATTCCAAATTAGGACGCGAATAGATGCAATTTTTAGTTTGGTAATATGACGTTGACAACATGAAGTTGCACTGGGACCTAAATATCAGCAGTCCCCGAGTGTTATCGAAACTATGTGTGAAGATTCATTATGACTCGTCTTACTGTTGAAAGTATGGTGGCTCCTAAGGGACACGCAAACGCAAAATTTGACGTATACCTTTGCAACAAATTTGTGGATTTTCACGTCAAAGACGTGAAAATCCACAAATTTGACGTATACCTTTGCAACAAATTTGTGGATTTTTACGTCGAAGACGTGAAAATCCACAAATTTGACGTATACCTATGCAACAAATTTGTGGATTTTCACGTCAAAGACGTGAATATCCACAAATTTGACGTATACCTTTGCTTGGTAATTTTTTCGTTTTTCTGTACTCAATGGCACTGAAGGGACACGCAGACATGAAAATCTGCGTCCGATATATACGTCTGCGTCTCCCAAAATGGACACGCAGACGTGAATATTGGACGCAGATTTTCCAGCAGATTTTCACCTGGAAGATAAGCGTATATGGGTGGTCTGCCCGCCTAGTTACTGATAAAGGGATTACCAGCTGGTATCTCATAGTCTTCTAATTGCAGACCCTATACGTGTGTCTAAAGTCTCACTGTTAATGTTATTGTTTTCAGCAAGAAGAGGACATTGATGCGCTTGGCAATGGAATGCTACATGTTGCAATGTACATGTTATTCATTCACTATCATTATCATTGTTTGAGGACAATCAGATGACTAATAGAGGAAGTTCTGAAACAATAACAATAACAAATATTATTGATACCATGCATGTGGACTTTTCATTGATTTAGTTACCAACAGCAAATAAATACGGTAGGCCTACAATGATTGGTTTTTTAAAGCATTTTCATGACGAAATCTTATAGAGAGAGAGAGAGAGAGATAAACAAAAAAGGAGGGAAATAGAGGAGTGAGAGAAAGGGGAAAAGAAGGCGAAGAGAGAAGGATATGTTAATAGAGAGCAGGAGAGGCTCCTAAACATCAATTTCAATTCAGGCAAAATAATATAGACAACAAAATCACAAAGAAATACAAACACATTAAAATTGTTGATTTTCTTCTTCTCTCATTACCAAGCAGGCAAGCACTTCTACTTTTTGTGCATCCTGTTGCGACTTGCCCCCCCCCCTCCTATCCTACCCTTTTATTCTCTCTCTATTTCTTTCCATCTCTCTCTCTATCTATCTCTCTCCCCTTCTCTCGATCTTTTCCTTCTTTCTCCCTCCCAATCTGTCTCTCCCCTCTCTCTCCTCAGTCTATCCCAATTTGTCTGCCCCTCTCTATTTCTCTCTCCCAATGTGCCTTTCTCTCTCTCCTCTTTCTCATTTCTCTCTCCCAATCTGTCTCTCCCTTCTCTCTCCCAATCTGTGTCTCCCCTCTCTTTCTCTCTCTCTCCTCTTCACCTTTCTCCCAATCTGTTTATCCTCTTTCTATCTCTCTCTCTCTCTTCTTTCAACGTTTCTCTCCCCCAATCTATCTCTCCCCTCTCTCCTTTTCTCTCTCTCTCTCTCTCTCTCTCTCTCTCTCTCTCTCTCGAATTTCGAATACACATAGTACAGAGAGAATGGGAAGGGAGGAAGGACAGGAGAGAGAGCGAGAGAGAGAGAAAATCTGCGTCCAATATTCACGTCTGCGTCTCCCAAAAGGGACACGCAGACATGAATATTGGACGCAGATTTGTTTTGTCTGCGTGTCCCTTCAGGGCCATTGAGCACAGAAAAACGAAAAAATAACCAAGCAAAGGTATACGTCAAATTTGTGGATTTTCACGTCTTTGACGTAAAAATCCACAAATTTGTTGCATAGGTATACGTCAAATTTGTGGATTTTCACGTCTTCGACGTAAAAATCCACAAATTTGTTGCAAAGGTATACGTCAAATTTGTGGATTTTCACGTCTTTGACGTGAAAATCCACAAATTTGTTGCATAGGTATACGTCAAATTTTGCGTTTGCGTGTCCCTTAGGAGCCACCATATGAAAGTGATGATTGACTGAACTTAGTATTAAGTTAAATAGGAATATAAAAAAGTGTCAGTATGAAGCGGAAGACGAATAATAGCTTAATGTGTAGCAGCCCTAATTAATGGCATAGCATCTGAATAACTGGCAGGGTTTCATGAAACATTGAGGAACCTAGGAGGCGGGGGATGAGATTAAAGATAAAGAGGATACATATTGCTCCAAACATCATTTCACAATAGCTTGAAATAAACGCTATCGTCTCTAGTGAGTCTATCATACATTCGATCAGGATATATTCCTTGGATAATATTGAGTGGACAAATCTCCAAGAAATTCTTTAAAGATTGCAGCAACATATAAATTTACTTTCTTTAATGCTTCTCATGAGTTGTATAACAGCTTGAAAGATGTTTCCAAACTTTGTGTGCGAACATAAATTTCTAAAGAAAACCTAGTCTGACACTCAGTCACTCAAGTTGGTCTTTGGGTTTATAAGTTTCTTAAATTTCAAAGTTGTGGTACTTTCCTATAATTATGCATAACCCCTTCCGTTGTTGTGCTGCTTGTATCTTCTAATTGTCAAGGTTCAATATATTGCAAGTAAGGTCGAATTTGAGCTGTAACTTGTTCTAGTGTCTCCACTTAGGGTTTCGTATTTTAGAATGCTGTGACCCTTCATTGAGCCACCGGCATGACTGGACGCAAGAGATGTTTTTATTTGAACCTACGTACTACAGTGAAAATAAAAATAATAACACTGGCACGTGGATGGTATAGTAGATTAGTAGGCCTGCTATTAAATGCCAAGACAAACGCAATGCAATCTCGCAATGATATTACGCATGCACTGAGTGGAATGTTTATAAACCTGATGACTTGGCCTCATCCGGGGCCTCACATGTTGTATACGATATGGTTGCCTACCCCTAGACCAGAACCTCCGTCATGCTAAATCGGGACTTGCCCCCCGACCAACGTCACACTGAGCCGCTGAACTGAATCTGAACTACTGCAGAATGTGCAGTCCGACGCGATGTGCGCTGCGTAAGTGATGACAGGATGAAAAGTTCGTCTCCATACATCCATCCAAGTTCACCCCCAGCGTGCTGCGGTTAGTAGAGGCTGTGTTGTGGTAGTGATCGTCTTTTCTCCTGATACTTGCAAGCAGCGGAAGCAAAATAAAGAAGGGGTTCTCCGATCTCATGCCGGGAATTCCTGAGGCTTCAATGTCATCGTGAGCTTGTATGTATACAATGTCTGCATCACTTGGCCCGTGGTGCGGGATTCATACGAAGCTAGGCTAAGTCATAACCCAATTAGAATACATTACATTATGGATGCATCATAGAGACATTATGGAGAATAAAGTCTTTGCAGAACATAATGATGCATTGTTGGCATTTTATAACACCAACGAACATCATCAATTTCTTGAGACTATACCTCAAAACATACTTCCCATAAAATGCTGTAATAATTTTTTTTTTAAAGAGATGGAGTTTAAAATTCAACATCCCCTTTTTACACACTGAATATACAACATTAACATTACATTTTTGTATAAAGTATCTTTTGTCAAATATATTTTAGAATAAGACATTCGTAACATCGACATTGGCCGAATAAAGAAAAAGGAGGAATAAAATGTTATCACAAAGCCTTAAAGGGATCCGGTAACTTTGTCTCAGATTCTGAAATAAAATTATGGATTTAGCTTATGATGCAATGATAATTATAAACCTTTAGGTCAGTCAGGAACCCCATGACTTTTACAAGCCGATCGCCTGTCTGATTATCAAGATATTTATGATTGGAATTACAAATTTTGAAAACCGTTCGCCTGACGGTTTTCATAACACTACAGTCTATTGGGGAAAATGAGTATGGTAAAACCGGTCACTCAAAGATTTTTACTTTTTTGAGGCACTTCTTGATCATTTTGAAGCGCAATTCAATATTACACCATATCACAGACACTGGTAACACGTAGGGCCTTGTATCTCAGGTTAAACGATCCCTTTAACATAAAAGCATGTCGACAAATATAACAGTCTCGTAGACCGATATAAACATGACGCCATTTTATTCCGCCGTGGCGCCCAAATGAAAGAGCAGAAATGGAGTCGTGCCAGGTTTATTATGGGCATGAAAAACTCTCTTCAATTAAATAGACATTAACCTTTTAAAACAAAATAAGGTGGCTTAAATAATTATATAAATATTATAAGTGAAATAAGCATGGGCTAATTCATGATCATACACAACATTAATGATTGCTTGAAACATAAATTTTGAAACGCACGAGCGAAATGCATGACGAATCTGTTCTCTAAGTATGCTAATATAAAGGGGTGCATGCAGAAAGAGTGTGCAATAATAGAGCAAATGGATGGGTGAATTAGGAAAAAGATTTATCGAAATGAAAGGGGGATATGATAGATGAATAGATAGATAAATAAATAAATATATATATATATATATATATATATATAATTATATAAAGAGAGAGAGAGAGAGAAAGAGGGGGGGGGTGGGGAGAATGTGGGGTATGTGTGAAAGGTCGATGTAATTGAGACGAGAATAAGAGCGAGTGTGTGTAGTGTGGGATCTTTGATGAGGGAACGAATGTGTGTGTGTATTATGTGCACTTTCGTCAAGAGACAAAGAGAAAGATATTTAGGGAGAGAGAGAGAGAGAGAGAGAGAGAGAGAGATGAAGAAGATGATGTATTGAATCCAAGATGTCAAAATAGCATACATCAATACTATATAAAGCTAAACAAAATACAGAGTAATTAAGGCTTTCTCCAGGGGAACACGTCCCACTAATCGAAAGTAAAAACCAAACATTAAGTTTGTTTACCCCTGGCTAGCATCCTGGCTGATTGCGGAAGCACCCGTGTTGTGGAGGAAACTCGCTTTGTTGATCAAATATGACAGTTCCTACTCTTCTTTTCATTACATTTAAAAAGAAATCATTGCGTAAATAATCAGCTAGATGTCCAACCCTCGTTTACGATTGGTTGATTGGGGGGGGGGGGGGGAGGGGAGGAACAGTTTTTTGATTGATTTGCGGTGATGTGGCGACTTCGATCTAGGGTACAACGGGACAACGTTTTCCCTTCCCACGGAAGCTGTAGCTTGATCACGGAATCTGTGCATGGTAGCTTTTTTTTCTCTTTTTTTCTTAAAATTACTAATTGGAGAAGCAGATTTATTTACATTCTAGTATCAATAATTCTAGTTTTGAGGGCAGGAAATCATTAACTCGAGCAAGGATTTAATTTGAAAATACAAATAGTCGATTGATTGCGGTTAAGTGACATGTGAAGACACGTCGTCACGAGTTAGTATGTTACTCCATTTAACATTAAGTAACATTTTAAATTTCATTATCTGATAATAACGTAATATCTTTATTTTCACATACGTCCAAGAGTTGGCCTGATTATGGATTCTTAAGAAGGGAGGTAGATATACCTAAAGAAGGAGGGGGAAATAAGGCGATGAGAAGGGAGAAAAAGAAGAAGAAGAAGAAGAAAGAAGAAGAGGAAGAGGAGGAGGGGGGAGGAGGAGGAGGAGGAGGAGGAGGAGGAGGAGGAGGAGAGGAGGAGGGGAGGGAGGAGGAGGAGAAGGAGGAGGAGGAAGAGGAGGAGGAAGGAGGAGAGGAGGAGATGGAGGGAGGAGAGGGAGGGGGATGGAGAGGAGGAGGAGGAGGAGAATATCGATTCACAGCATTTAAATGGCGGTATATTTCTCTTAAAAACATTCCAAGGCGCCAAAGGTATTGTAATTTTAACTTCTGAACAGTGTAAACCATGTCATTTGACATTAAAAAAAAAAAGGCATTGGGGGTGGGGGGGGGGGGGGGGGGGTATATTTATTTTGGGAAGGCCAAGGAATGTAAGTTGCTTAGTTGCAGTCGGGCTTTCAAAAATCTTTTCAAGTACTAGCGATAATCAGGAAATGTTTGACAGAACCCATGTGATGAAGCGATAACGAAAATTAATCAGTCGGATCTAAGAAAATAAAGCCTGGATACGAGCATTTCTTTTTTCAACATATTTAGGACTCATTGTGTGCCCATGAAATTACGACAAATTTCCTTCAAAGCTTTACCATCAGACTTAATTGCTAGAAATGAAGACATTAACCCCAATAAAGTGACCTAAAAACCACTTCTGCTGTGAAACCGAGGTCAATGGATTTTATATGATGTGTAATAGTTACAGAAATGACGCTGATATAATGTCATTACGATTAACTTAAACACATTTCTTCGCAATAATTACCATGATTATGATAACACTATACTGATTGTAGATAATCTACATGATTGCGTTGTCAAAATCAGTTGAACATTTGAGTGTTGCAATCTGGATGACAAGGGAGCTTGTTCTAAATTTTGGTTTAATGCCTCTTTCTTCTTATCATTTCAGGTTATTAAGTATCTCTCTCTTATCTTGTAGCAGAAATTCAATAATTCGATTTCAGTTTTATAATGTTATCACATCGGGGACACAGGACTCTTTACAT
>JAVYIG010014952.1:0-38597 GCA_035222895.1 Strongylocentrotus droebachiensis | reverse complement strand
TAAGGAGATTGGAGGGACTCCGAGACACACAAAAAGAGTTGGGCATTGGCATTTATATTCCCTTTTAAAGATTTAAATAATTTGACAAGACTCCTTTTCCACATTGTGATGTAATTCCAAATTGTAAACATTGAGAAAGTACACCTAGTTACGGTAAATAAGTCATTTCGTCATACAAATACACTAGATAAGATGCATTCCAGCAACTAGCCTGATACTCGTATATGTCGTTATTCTAGCTCATTGCTGCCTGGAGAAAAGGTGACGATTGCCCACTAAATAATGGGCATGGGAGCTGCACACCCCCCTCCCTGCCCCACTCCGACTCATCATTTGATTTGACTCCAACCTTTAAGAATCTATTTTTTAGAGAATGATACCAGTCTATCATTTGAATCCATGTTTCTAATCATCTTACACTGAGCAGGGTAATGAATAGATTGTACAAAATAAATAATTGGGGTCAAATTCTCGAGGCGGGGGAGGGGGGGGGGGGGTGGGGGGAGATATTGACAAACTTTCCCATCCAATTTTATCCATTGGATTTTAAATGCATTGTGAAGATTCCTTGGAGAAAAAAATTGACCAATTTTCGATTGCAATGTACTTTATGCATATAGCTTTGGACAAATTGCTCTAATTTTGTTCTAGAAGAGGGGGGAGGGTCACAAAGGGAAAGGGTGCACAATCTGAATCCCTACATCCATTGTCTTCATGATTCAGACTGAAATTCATGACTATCACTTGGATCCAGAACTCGTTTTTACTTGACAGATAGCCTGCATCATTTCGGAAACACATCATGTCCTTAACAACATACTGCCCCATCCCAAAACAACTTTTGAATGGGGGGGGGGGGGGGGCAGGGAAAAGAATACTTAAAACATTTTTGGGGCTACTTTTCAAGGTTACTCGCATGAAAATAACACTCTTTGATTTGTTTTGCATTGAACTCTATGCAAATTTTGGGGGCTCTTTTATGACTTTCGGGGCTCTTTTGGAAAAAAATACTTAAAACATTTTGGGGGCTACTTTTCAAGCTTGCTCGCATGAAAATAACACTCTTTAATTTGTTTTGCATTGAACTCTATGCAAATTTTAGGGGCTCTTTTATGACTTTCGGGGCTCTTTTGGGCATTTCGGGGGCTGATTCGCCCCGAGCCCCCGTGTATTTTTTCCCGGGGGGGGGGGGGGGGACATTTTAATGGAGGGAGGGGGTAGGGTGAAAGTTCTGAACTTTTCCATGCACTATGAACATGTTTAAGACGGCAAATTAAGTCTTGTCACTTGGAACAGATCTGATTTTACGTATTATTTGACCTATATCCTAATTTGACTCTGAAAACACATTATATATCGGTTGCTAGGCATATTATTACCATAGCAACGGTAACTAAGCAATATTTATCATTAAAATAAGATGAAAATGCATTATTTGACATCGTACTTCCTTTCAAAATAGTCATCTGCTTGGTGATAGCAATTACTCGTGATATATTCTATTTTTCACGTCACTATATTACCGTTGCTAGGGAGAAGATAGCCCTTAGCAAACAAATTTCCCATTTTGGCTCATAACAAAGTGTCAACTTTAGAGCGCTATAACTTTTTAGTTAGAAAAGTAATTAACTTCAAATTTTGATATGATATCAACCAGGATGCTAAACAGTTTTTCAGCAAGTTTCAAGTCTGTTAGCATCATATTCATATAAATAAGGAGAAGTACGTATTTTGGCGCAATTCATATTTTTGAAAAAAATGTTTAAAAATCACATTTTTGGCTCAAAATTTGTATGCAAATCATCCCAAAACCTATTGAATGAGGTATCATCTTGTGGGAAATTTCATTGTCTTTCATATGACACCTTACACATGGGAAAATAAAGTGCTGTTAAAAAATAATCCTCAGTATTGAACAACAGTAGTTATACATGGCGGCCTTTTTGAAAAATGGCCGCCATTTTTTTCCAGTAGCATATTGTAGGGGTTGTCCACCTTGAAATTGTGTAGGGAGGTTCCCTGAACACGTTGATACCCAACAACCTTCTACTAAGCGAAGATTACAATAGAAAGTATAAATGTAATGAACACCATAGGCTTAAAAACAAAGAAATACATTGAACAATGACAAACAGAAGAAAAGGGGGAAATGTTGAATTCTTTGAGAGGTATATCAAGCAGATATTTCAAGTAATCAAATTAATATTTGCTGACTATTAGCCAAACATATAAATACGCATCTATAATATTAAGATCTAATTTGCATAGATAATGAAAATATGAAAATAGCCGAACTCACCCTCGCAGGCAACAAAACCTTCATTTTTGCAAATATCCCGGCTTTATTAGGGTTAAATAATTGCACAGTCAGACTGTGCAATTATTTAACCCTAATAAAGCCGGGATATTTGCAAAAATGTGCTAGATTCCGCATGTTTATAGGGGGGATGTCCAATTACCCAGTCTCGTTTTAATTGTTATTTATCTCATTTTCAAAACATCGTATAACGCAGAAATATTTTACTTATATTATGAATAATTCATTGTCAGATGGTGAGGTCCCGTTTCGTTTGAAACGTGCAAAGATTATTTCATTTCATAAATCTGGTGATAAAACCATGGCATCCCTGCTATTTTTCGACGGATTGCAATATTATCTCATGTTAATAAAGTCTTTGTCAAACGCTGTTGACTGACTGACTGACTTTTCTACATTTTTTGTTTACATACATGGAGCTGTGGAGGGTACATTAACATTGGTACACAACCGTAACCCGCTCTTGTAATGACCAAATGAAACTGATTGGGTCTTCACTCTACACAAAACGTACGATCATGTGGTGCAAGGGTCTGAAACATTTGATTTTTTTGTAAACTTTTGTCCACGCGCGGAGAAAAGTCCTAACGGTCGATATAATTCCACGTAGAAGCAATTACCAGTTGTGAAAATCCTTGCAGAATTGTGTGTACATCATCATACAATGTAGGTGAATTTTTGCCATCAAATTTTTGGGGCTCCAAAAAATATAAAGCCCCTCTAAAGTGTTGGGAGCCTAAAAATTTAACAATTTGTTTAGGGCAAACAAATTACCTAAACTGTATGATGACTTAACATTTAACACACAATTCTGCAAGGATTTTCAAAACAAATGTGTTTGAAGCCCGAATATTGATGACGGAATGCCATATTGGGTTTTGTGTTTTACGCAGAACACACAAATTTGGTATTGTTTCACCAATATTCGTCTTCAAACACATTTGTTTTTTTAAATCCTTGCAGAATGTGTGTGTTAAACGATATCTTCTTTTACAGCATTATACTATTTAGGTGAAATTTTGCCATCAAATTGTTGGTGTTCCCCCACACTCTAGAGAGGCTTTAAGAAAAAAAATCCTTGAAATATAATAAAAAGCTGTGTTTACCAACTGTATAAAATCAAAGATAATTTTGGTAATTAAGAACATTTTGTTCACTGTGCTTTTCCATTGCCCCTTTAAATACCAGTTTTTTTTTTATCTGGTTCTTTAATCCTCGACGAAATATTTTGTTGTGTTCCTGAATATTTGTTGATCACTTTGTTTTTACCAGTTCATGTATATAATCATTGTTATGTGTTCATTTGTCACAACACGAACTACTCTGTAATTAAAAAAAAAACAGGAAGGAAGTCACGCCTAGCTTACTCTGGCAGCTTTTATCATATTCAAATCTATGCTTGAATGCTTGTTTTGTATTTGATTATGTGCCCATGATAATGACACGAATGATGTTAAAATGTATGTTTGGTGTTACTCTGTTTGGAATAGGACACATTATTATTTCGATTTACACTTTTTTTAATGTGATACATTTTCTTCTAAAATGTATTTACTGATATCCGACTGCCATTTTTTTAAACGTAGAAGAGAGTTAGCATAACAGGGCAAATCACAGTTGTGTTTTACTACACCAAGCCCGCACCCCAAACAAAATGGCCATGTTGCCGTCCGCATTTTTAAAGAGTGTTAAATAATGTGGTCATTGTGCACCATCTCTCCTATCATCTAGTGTAAATAACTCGGAAAAAAAATTGTCGGCGTAGGGGAGGGAGAGGGGTAAAGTTCCCCCCTGCCCGGCGGCACTAACCACCAAGGCGGTGATCATTTCCTGAAATTTCTGAAATTATCCCGAACTTTAAACCAATCTGACAAATTTTGAGTAGAGTGTTCCAGAGCTTGACGTATATGGGGTTCTTGTGCACCATCTCCCCTATCTTCTGGTGTTAATAACTAAGAAACAGAAATGTCGGCGTAAGGTGGGGAGGGGGATGAAGTTCCCCTTATCCCGCGACCCCTAACCACCAAGGCGGTGTTCATTTCATGAAAATTCTGATATTATCCCAAACTTAAAATCAATCTGAAAAATTTTGAGAAGAGTGTTCCAGAGCTTGACCTATATAGGGTTCTTGTGCACCATCTCCCCTATCTTTTGGTGTTAATAACTAAGAAACAGAAATGTCGGCGTACGGTGGGGAGGGGGATGAAGTTCCCCTTATCCCGCGACCCCTAACCACCAAGGCGGTGTTCATTTCATGAAAATTCTGATATTATCCCAAACTTAAAATCAATCTGACAAATTTTGAGAAGAGTGTTCCAGAGCTTGACCTATATAGGGTTCTTGTGCACCATCTCCCCTATCTTTTGGTGTTAATAACTAAGAAATTATTAAATTGCACCATCTCCCCTATCTTTTGGTGTTAATAACTAAGAAACAGAAATGTCGGCGTAAGGTGGGGAGGGGAGTGAAGTTCCCCTTATCCCGCGACCTCTAACCACCAAGGCGGTGTTCAATTCATGAAAATTCTGATATTATCCCAAACTTAAAATCAATCTGACAAATTTTGAGAAGAGTGTTCCAGAGCTTGACCTATATAGGGTTCTTGTGCACCATTTCCCCTATCTTCTGGTGTTAATAACTAAGAAACAGAAATGTCGGCGTAAGGTGGGGAGGGGGATGAAGTTCCCCTCATCCCGCGACCCCTAACCACCAAGGCGGTGTTCATTTCATGAAAATTCTGATATTATCCCAAACTTAAAATCAATCTGACAAATTTTGAGAAGAGTGTTCCAGAGCTTGACCTATTTAGGGTTCTTGTGCACCATCTCCCCTATCTTTTGGTGTTAATAACTAAGAAACAGAAATGTCGGCGTAAGGTGGGAAGGGGAGTGAAGTTCCCCTTATCCCGCGACCCCTAACCACCAAGGCGGTGTTCAATTCATGAACATTCTGATATTATCCCAAACTTAAAATCAATCTGACAAATTTTGAGAAGAGTGTTCCAGAGCTTGACCTATATAGAGTTCTTGTGCACCATCTCCCCTATCTTCTGGTGTTAATAACTAAGAAACAGAAATGTCGGCATAAGGTGGGGAGGGGAGTGAAGTTCCCCTTATCCCGCGACCCCTAACCACCAAGGCGGTGTTCAATTCATGAACATTCTGATATTATCCCAAACTTAAAATCAATCTGACAAATTTTGAGAAGAGTGTTCCAGAGCTTGACCTATATAGGGTTCTTGTGCACCATCTCCCCTATCTTCTGGTGTTAATAACTAAGAAACAGAAATGTCGGCGTACGGTGGGAAGGGGGTGAAGTTCCCCTTAAGTTAGCATGGAAGTTAGCGACCGCTAACCACCAAGGCGGGGATCATTTCATGAAAATTCTGATATTATCCCAAACTTAAAATCAATCTGACAAATTTTGAGAAGAGTGTTCCAGAGCTTGACCTATATAGGGTTCTTGTGCACCATCTCCCCTATCTTTTGGTGTTAATAACTAAGAAACAGAAATGTCGGCGTAAGGTGGGGAGGGGGATGAAGTTCCCCTTATCCCGCGACCCCTAACAACCAAGGCGGTGTTCATTTCATGAAAATTCTGATATCATCCCAAACTTAAAATCAATCTGACAAATTTTGAGAAGAGTGTTCCAGAGCTTGACCTATATAGGGTTCTTGTGCACCATCTCCCCTATCTTCTGGTGTTAATAACTAAGAAACAGAAATGTCGGCGTAAGGTGGGGAGGGGGATGAAGTTCCCCTTATCCCGCGACCCCTAACCACCAAGGCGGTGTTCATTTCATGAAAATTCTGATATTATCCCAAACTTAAAATCAATCTGACAAATTTTGAGAAGAGTGTTCCAGAGCTTGACCTATATAGGGTTCTTGTGCACCATCTCCCCTATCTTTTGGTGTTAATAACTAAGAAACAGAAATGTCGGCGTACGGTGGGAAGGGGGTGAAGTTCCCCTTAAGTTAGCATGGAAGTTAGCGACCGCTAACCACCAAGGCGGGGATCATTTCATGAAAATTCTGATATTATCCCAAACTTAAAATCAATCTGACAAATTTTGAGAAGAGTGTTCCAGAGCTTGACCTATATAGGGTTCTTGTGCACCATCTCCCCTATCTTTTGATGTTAATAACTAAGAAACAGAAATGTCGGCGTAAGGTGGGGTGGGGAGTGAAGTTCCCCTTATCCCGCGACCCCTAACCACCAAGGCGGTGTTCAATTCATGAACATTCTGATATTATCCCAAACTTAAAATCAATCTGACAAATTTTGAGAAGAGTGTTCCAGAGCTTGACCTATATAGGGTTCTTGTGCACCATCTCCCCTATCTTCTGGTGTTAATAACTAAGAAACAGAAATGTCGGCGTAAGGTGGGGAGGGGGATGAAGTTCCCCTTATCCCGCGACCCCTAACAACCAAGGCGGTGTTCATTTCATGAAAATTCTGATATCATCCCAAACTTAAAATCAATCTGACAAATTTTGAGAAGAGTGTTCCAGAGCTTGACCTATATAGGGTTCTTGTGCACCATCTCCCCTATCTTCTGGTGTTAATAACTAAGAAACAGAAATGTCGGCGTAAGGTGGGGAGGGGGATGAAGTTCCCCTTATCCCGCGACCCCTAACCACCAAGGCGGTGTTCATTTCATGAACATTCTGATATTATCCCAAACTTAAAATCAATCTGACAAATTTTGAGAAGAGTGTTCCAGAGCTTGACCTATATAGGGTTCTTGTGCACCATCTCCCCTATCTTTTGGTGTTAATAACTAAGAAACAGAAATGTCGGCGTAAGGTGGGGAGGGGGATGAAGTTCCCTTTATCCCGCGACCCCTAACAACCAAGGCGGTGTTCATTTCATGAAAATTCTGATATCATCCCAAACTTAAAATCAATCTGACAAATTTTGAGAAGAGTGTTCCAGAGCTTGACCTATATAGGGTTCTTGTGCACCATCTCCCCTATCTTCTGGTGTTAATAACTAAGAAATTATTAAATTGCACCATCTCCCCTATCTTTTGGTGTTAATAACTAAGAAACAGAAATGTCGGCGTAAGGTGGGGAGGGGAGTGAAGTTCCCCTTATCCCGCGACCTCTAACCACCAAGGCGGTGTTCAATTCATGAACATTCTGATATTATCCCAAACTTAAAATCAATCTGACAAATTTTGAGAAGAGTGTTCCAGAGCTTGACCTATATAGGGTTCTTGTGCACCATTTCCCCTATCTTCTGGTGTTAATAACTAAGAAACAGAAATGTCGGCGTAAGGTGGGGAGGGGGATGAAGTTCCCCTCATCCCGCGACCCCTAACCACCAAGGCGGTGTTCATTTCATGAACATTCTGATATTATCCCAAACTTAAAATCAATCTGACAAATTTTGAGAAGAGTGTTCCAGAGCTTGACCTATATAGAGTTCTTGTGCACCATCTCCCCTATCTTCTGGTGTTAATAACTAAGAAACAGAAATGTCGGCGTAAGGTGGGGAGGGGAGTGAAGTTCCCCTTATCCCGCGACCCCTAACCACCAAGGCGGTGTTCAATTCATGAACATTCTGATATTATCCCAAACTTAAAATCAATCTGACAAATTTTGAGAAGAGTGTTCCAGAGCTTGACCTATATAGGGTTCTTGTGCACCATCTCCCCTATCTTTTGGTGTTAATAACTAAGAAACAGAAATGTCGGCGTAAGGTGGGGAGGGGAGTGAAGTTCCCCTTATCCCGCGACCCCTAACCACCAAGGCGGTGTTCAATTCATGAACATTCTGATATTATCCCAAACTTAAAATCAATCTGACAAATTTTGAGAAGAGTGTTCCAGAGCTTGACCTATAAAGGGTTCTTGTGCACCATCTCCCCTATCTTCTGGTGTTAATAACTAAGAAACAGAAATGTCGGCGTAAGGTGGGGAGGGGGATGAAGTTCCCCTTATCCCGCGACCCCTAACCACCAAGGCGGTGTTCATTTCATGAAAATTCTGATATTATCCCAAACTTAAAATCAATCTGACAAATTTTGAGAAGAGTGTTCCAGAGCTTGACCTATATAGGGTTCTTGTGCACCATCTCCCCTATCTTTTGGTGTTAATAACTAAGAAACAGAAATGTCGGCGTACGGTGGGAAGGGGGTGAAGTTCCCCTTAAGTTAGCATGGAAGTTAGCGACCGCTAACCACCAAGGCGGGGATCATTTCATGAAAATTCTGATATTATCCCAAACTTAAAATCAATCTGACAAATTTTGAGAAGAGTGTTCCAGAGCTTGACCTATATAGGGTTCTTGTGCACCATCTCCCCTATCTTTTGGTGTTAATAACTAAGAAACAGAAATGTCGGCGTAAGGTGGGGAGGGGGATGAAGTTCCCCTTATCCCGCGACCCCTAACAACCAAGGCGGTGTTCATTTCATGAAAATTCTGATATCATCCCAAACTTAAAATCAATCTGACAAATTTTGAGAAGAGTGTTCCAGAGCTTGACCTATATAGGGTTCTTGTGCACCATCTCCCCTATCTTCTGGTGTTAATAACTAAGAAACAGAAATGTCGGCGTAAGGTGGGGAGGGGGATGAAGTTCCCCTTATCCCGCGACCCCTAACCACCAAGGCGGTGTTCATTTCATGAAAATTCTGATATTATCCCAAACTTAAAATCAATCTGACAAATTTTGAGAAGAGTGTTCCAGAGCTTGACCTATATAGGGTTCTTGTGCACCATCTCCCCTATCTTTTGGTGTTAATAACTAAGAAACAGAAATGTCGGCGTACGGTGGGAAGGGGGTGAAGTTCCCCTTAAGTTAGCATGGAAGTTAGCGACCGCTAACCACCAAGGCGGGGATCATTTCATGAAAATTCTGATATTATCCCAAACTTAAAATCAATCTGACAAATTTTGAGAAGAGTGTTCCAGAGCTTGACCTATATAGGGTTCTTGTGCACCATCTCCCCTATCTTTTGATGTTAATAACTAAGAAACAGAAATGTCGGCGTAAGGTGGGGTGGGGAGTGAAGTTCCCCTTATCCCGCGACCCCTAACCACCAAGGCGGTGTTCAATTCATGAACATTCTGATATTATCCCAAACTTAAAATCAATCTGACAAATTTTGAGAAGAGTGTTCCAGAGCTTGACCTATATAGGGTTCTTGTGCACCATCTCCCCTATCTTCTGGTGTTAATAACTAAGAAACAGAAATGTCGGCGTAAGGTGGGGAGGGGGATGAAGTTCCCTTTATCCCGCGACCCCTAACAACCAAGGCGGTGTTCATTTCATGAAAATTCTGATATCATCCCAAACTTAAAATCAATCTGACAAATTTTGAGAAGAGTGTTCCAGAGCTTGACCTATATAGGGTTCTTGTGCACCATCTCCCCTATCTTCTGGTGTTAATAACTAAGAAACAGAAATGTCGGCGTAAGGTGGGGAGGGGGATGAAGTTCCCCTTATCCCGCGACCCCTAACCACCAAGGCGGTGTTCATTTCATGAAAATTCTGATATTATCCCAAACTTAAAATCAATCTGACAAATTTTGAGAAGAGTGTTCCAGAGCTTGACCTATATAGGGTTCTTGTGCACCATCTCCCCTACCTTCTGGTGTTAATAACTAAGAAACAGAAATGTCGGCGTAAGGTGGGAAGGGGGTGAAGTTCCCCTTAAGTTAGCATGGAAGTTAGCGACCGCTAACCACCAAGGCGGTGTTAATTTCATGAAAATTCTGATATTATCCGAAACTTAAAATCAATCTGACAAATTTTGAGAAGAGTGTTCCAGAGCTTGACCTATATAGGGTTCTTGTGCACCATTTCCCCTATCTTCTGGTGTTAATAACTAAGAAACAGAAATGTCGGCGTAAGGTGGGGAGGGGGATGAAGTTCCCCTCATCCCGCGACCCCTAACCACCAAGGCGGTGTTCATTTCATGAAAATTCTGATATTATCCCAAACTTAAAATCAATCTGACAAATTTTGAGAAGAGTGTTCCAGAGCTTGACCTATTTAGGGTTCTTGTGCACCATCTCCCCTATCTTCTGGTGTTAATAACTAAGAAACAGAAATGTCGGCGTAAGGTTGGAAGGGGGTGAAGTTCCCCTTAAGTTAGCATGGAAGTTAGCGACCGCTAACCACCAAGGCGGTGTTAATTTCATGAAAATTCTGATATTATCCCAAACTTAAAATCAATCTGACAAATTTTGAGAAGAGTGTTCCAGAGCTTGACCTATATAGTGTTCTTGTGCACCATCTCCCCTATCTTTTGGTGTTAATAACTAAGAAACAGAAATGTCGGCGTACGGTGGGAAGGGGGTGAAGTTCCCCTTAAGTTAGCATGGAAGTTAGCGACCGCTAACCACCAAGGCGGTGTTAATTTCATGAAAATTCTGATATTATCCCAAACTTAAAATCAATCTGACAAATTTTGAGAAGAGTGTTCCAGAGCTTGACCTATATAGGGTTCTTGTGCACCATTTCCCCTATCTTCTGGTGTTAATAACTAAGAAACAGAAATGTCGGCGTAAGGTGGGGAGGGGGATGAAGTTCCCCTCATCCCGCGACCCCTAACCACCAAGGCGGTGTTCATTTCATGAAAATTCTGATATTATCCCAAACTTAAAATCAATCTGACAAATTTTGAGAAGAGTGTTCCAGAGCTTGACCTATTTAGGGTTCTTGTGCACCATCTCCCCTATCTTTTGGTGTTAATAACTAAGAAACAGAAATGTCGGCGTAAGGTGGGGAGGGGAGTGAAGTTCCCCTTATCCCGCGACCCCTAACCACCAAGGCGGTGTTCAATTCATGAACATTCTGATATTATCCCAAACTTAAAATCAATCTGACAAATTTTGAGAAAAGTGTTCCAGAGCTTGACCTATATAGGGTTCTTGTGCACCATCTCCCCTATCTTCTGGTGTTAATAACTAAGAAACAGAAATGTCGGCGTAAGGTGGGGAGGGGGATGAAGTTCCCCTTATCCCGCGACCCCTAACAACCAAGGCGGTGTTCATTTCATGAAAATTCTGATATCATCCCAAACTTAAAATCAATCTGACAAATTTTGAGAAGAGTGTTCCAGAGCTTGACCTATATAGGGTTCTTGTGCACCATCTCCCCTATCTTCTGGTGTTAATAACTAAGAAACAGAAATGTCGGCGTAAGGTGGGGAGGGGGATGAAGTTCCCCTTATCCCGCGACCCCTAACCACCAAGGCGGTGTTCATTTCATGAAAATTCTGATATTATCCCAAACTTAAAATCAATCTGACAAATTTTGAGAAGAGTGTTCCAGAGCTTGACCTATATAGGGTTCTTGTGCACCATCTCCCCTATCTTCTGGTGTTAATAACTAAGAAACAGAAATGTCGGCGTAAGGTGGGAAGGGGGTGAAGTTCCCATTAAGTTAGCATGGAAGTTAGCGACCGCTAACCACCAAGGCGGTGTTAATTTCATGAAAATTCTGATATTATCCGAAACTTAAAATCAATCTGACAAATTTTGAGAAGAGTGTTCCAGAGCTTGACCTATATAGGGTTCTTGTGCACCATTTCCCCTATCTTCTGGTGTTAATAACTAAGAAACAGAAATGTCGGCGTAAGGTGGGAAGGGGGTGAAGTTCCCCTTAAGTTAGCATGGAAGTTAGCGACCGCTAACCACCAAGGCGGTGTTAATTTCATGAAAATTCTGATATTATCCGAAACTTAAAATCAATCTGACAAATTTTGAGAAGAGTGTTCCAGAGCTTGACCTATATAGGGTTCTTGTGCACCATTTCCCCTATCTTCTGGTGTTAATAACTAAGAAACAGAAATGTCGGCGTAAGGTGGGGAGGGGGATGAAGTTCCCCTCATCCCGCGACCCCTAACCACCAAGGCGGTGTTCATTTCATGAAAATTCTGATATTATCCCAAACTTAAAATCAATCTGACAAATTTTGAGAAGAGTGTTCCAGAGCTTGACCTATTTAGGGTTCTTGTGCACCATCTCCCCTATCTTCTGGTGTTAATAACTAAGAAACAGAAATGTCGGCGTAAGGTTGGAAGGGGGTGAAGTTCCCCTTAAGTTAGCATGGAAGTTAGCGACCGCTAACCACCAAGGCGGTGTTAATTTCATGAAAATTCTGATATTATCCCAAACTTAAAATCAATCTGACAAATTTTGAGAAGAGTGTTCCAGAGCTTGACCTAAATAGGGTTCTTGTGCACCATCTCCCCTATCTTCTGGTGTTAATAACTAAGAAACAGAAATGTCGGCGTAAGGTGGGGAGGGGGTGAAGTTCCCGTTATCCCTCGACCCCTAACCACCAAGGCGGTGTTCATTTCATGAAAATTCTGATATCATCCCAAACTTAAAATCAATCTGACAAATTTTGAGAAGAGTGTTCCAGAGCGTGACCTATATAGGGTTCTTGTGCACCATCTCTCCTATCTTCTGGTGTTAATAACTAAGAAACAGAAATGTCGGCGTAAGGTGGGGAGGGGGGTGAAGTTCCCCTTATCCTGCTACCACTAACCACCAAGGCGCTAACAGCGCTATCATTAATAACATGAATATAAACGAATGGGGCTTTAATTAATCCTCGCGCGCACTCTTCGCAGTCTATTGTTGACATATATCAATGGATTTCTGAAAGTTCGTTGACCTCTTAGTGGTCGCGAAAGTAGCGGTCGCCAAAGTTGGTTCAGTCCGACTTGTAGGAGACTAATTTTGGCGTCTCAGCTAAAATCCGCCGAACAAACCGGAATTTGTAGGATTTCGTAGTGATTCATGGAATGAGGACTTGAAATTTAGTCTTAATTTATCCAATCTACATGATTATGGCCAAGAAAGATTCCGAATGTGATGTTTGTTCAGGTAAACAATGATTAAGGGCTGCATGTATGTATGCGATTCTTGACTATGGTCCCGTATGATAAGATTTGTGTTGGTGTATATTTCACTATTTAATATTTGAGGAGAATGTGAGTTGGTCTATATTACTAGTGTCTATTAATGAGGTCATTTTAACACACACAAGTAGAGGAGTAGTAGTAGTAGTAGAAGAAGAAGATGAAGAAGAAGAAGAAGCGTTTCATTCAAATGGTTGATGTCCTAAATTACAATTTAAACAAAATGAAAGCCTTTAAAAGGCTTTAATATTCCTTTAATTCACCTCATTCCCTACAAAAACTTTATCAAAAACCTCTGTGCTGTTTAATTACGATAATCTAATACTGATGCCTACATGTGTACATCCATTCAGTGATTATTCTTAATCTTACTCTAGTATCAAGATGTTACTGTACAGACTAATGATAATTAAAAAATAACAATAACGACAACAACGCCAACAAGATTTACATGTACAATAGTAATATGCCTTCTTCATCGATCCAGGGTATAGCCTCATCTGTATTAAGACTCTTCTCCCGGCTCAATTACTTCAAGTCATCGGGTCAGGTCGGGTATAGACGGGTAGTCCCGTAACGCGACCACCCAACCTGATGTGATGACCCGATGATTCAAAGTAATAAGCCCTTCTCCCTGAAAGCCTTGCAATCATATTATACCTCATTTCCTCTTGTCCCTTCCTTCTGCCAGGTGGTCAGAATGAAACAGTTGCTGCAATAGCTGTAGGTATCACGTGTCTCCTATTTGGAGTTCCCTTGTGGTGGAAAACAACAACTACATACAGGGCAGCTCTTCCCTACAGTGATATTGAACAGATCTTTGAACAAGAGGTATGTACAGTGTAATTGACTTTGCTCTATTATCATGGAGAATGGGTATAGAGAAGACTTGGTGGGTGGGTGTTAGGAGTGGGTAATGTAGGATATGAACTCATTGATCAGTCTTGTTTTATAACGTTTCTTGCCTGAAGTACTGTATGTACATTATATTGTTTTTCATCTTGATGCTGAGTAGCACTACCTTACTTCTACTACATGAAATGGTTTGAGAGAGCGTAACCAATATTTGATGAATATGGATCAGAATTTAGAAATTTCATAAATTTTGATATTTTTGTTAAATTTGGGCAAGAGATACATGTAGCTGTTTTGTTTGTCCAAAATGCAAGCATGCTAGCGCTTAGTCAACATATGTATATAGTTGTTAGTAATGATAGGTAGGTTCATATCATCCTCATCATCTTTGTCATCATCATCACCACCACCACCACCATCACCACCACCACCACCACCACCACCACCACCATCATCATCATCTTTTATCATTCATTACTAGCTTCCTCATTAACACCTTTATCCTCCTCCTCCTCCTCCTCCTCCTTATTATCATCATCCTCATCATCTTCTACCACCACCTCTCTTAAGCATCACCATTACCATCTTTATACTAATCATTGTGACCATCATGATCATCGTAATCATCATCCATATCATCCATATCATCAATTCATTATGAAAATTATCATCATCATCATTGTTATCAATTCATTATGAAAATCATCATCATCATCAACATCATCTCTGTCATTGTCTTTATCAAAATATCATCAAGATTCCTGACATTCATAGGATTTTCATTTTTCATCTTTAACACCCTTGTTATAGCTATCATTATTTCTGCCAATTATTTCAGAAGCTTTCTTACTTTTACAACATTGTTTTGTTGTTATCAGATACAATCAAAAATGGTAAAGTAAGAAAAAAAGAAGCAAGGCAATGTACATGTTATGTCATTTTATGCCTGTTGAATGAAGTATTCTGATACAATGATATTTTGATGGTGTAACTACTTCAAATCAATGGTGAGGAGAATGAAAGATGTTAACTGGAATGGATCCTATATACATAATATACATGCAACATGTTTGTCCAATTCTATGAAGGCTCCAACTTTAATCTTTCAGACCACATGCAGGATTCCTGTAACATTGGTATCATGCAGTCAAGAGCCGGAGAATGGCTCACCGGTAAAACTGCTAGAAAGGTTTTTACAATCAGGTAGGTTTGGTACGCTTGAAAGAATACTGTTAAAAGAATGAATTTAGATGTCAATCAAATCATGTAATGACTCAGACAATTTACCCCTTAACGGTAACCTCTCCCCCTCACCCCTCCATAAAATTTTACCCCAAACTAATAATGGTTTTGGAAGCAGTACCAAATATTTGGATCAGTTAATTCTCTTAACATAATAGAGCAAATAATGATAAAAAGAGGTTGGTACATAATATGTCTTTTGGATGGTGAGGTTAAAAGGTCGGTCCACAGACGTAAATAATCATATCTGATTGATACACGTCTGTAAAAACCCAATTACAAACACACATACAATTTCAAGCTTTCAAGATCAAAATATTCTCTACACTGTACATGAATGTATTTATTCTATACATTGATGAAAATGACTACTTTCTGATAATCTGATTATCAACTTTTTCATGACAATAGGGCAAGATGGGAGGTCATCACTAAGTATGCAATACTCCATGTATTTCAGGAATTGCTTGACAGCAGAGAAGAGACTTATGGAAGAATCATCCTCAATTGCAGGTAAAAGGGAGAGAACAGAATTGGGCAGGACAATCATTAACTACACATGTACACTGTAAATATTAAGCCTTCTTTTTCATCATTGTCACAATACTCATGGAGAATTATCATGTGAGGTACCGCACTAACTCGCTAGTCGTGCTACTTTTCAAAATGTTGTTTATCCTATAATGTTATATTCATTTATGCAAGTATTATCAAAGCTATATGACGATTACAATGACAATGATGATAGGTTTTAATAATGATGATGCCAATGATGATGATGATGTTAATGATGATGATAACAATGACCGTGATATTGATTAGGTAATATTGATGGTGTTCAAACGAATGCTAAGCTTTACATTGAATTTCATTTCTATGTTGTACTGAGAGTTTTGTTGCATAGATTGCTTTAAATTTGCTATATATCTTGCCCCTTTAAAAAAAAATGTATCTTGACAGAGTTTGATGGAAAATTGTCTAGATTACGTCAGAACCCAGTGGGGGAGATTACAGTCTACATCTTCGACAATTCTTCTGTTTTCTTCCCCGATGTGAAGATAGATGTTCATGTTGGGCAACATAGAGCTATTTATGTTAAAGGTAAGTGCAAAAATTGCAAGTCTTTTCTAAAATGAATTGCAGTCTGTTCATGTAGTGTGGGTTGCTCCGATTACATATGATTGTTAGTCGGCCAACACGTCCTCCTCCAATTCGAATGATTTGGGATTATTATAATTTTTCAAATTTTTGTTGTTGGTTAAAGTATTAGATGAAAGTTCCGCATATGATAATTTCACAAATAATTTTTACATTACTGAATGAATCATAATCGTCCTGCAAATTTTTTAAAAATCTGGATTCCAGTCAAACAAGTGTCTTCAATCGTAATTTTTTGCTGATTTTGCATGTTCAGGTCCAAAACTTGAAGCTTCTTTAGAATCTGCTGCAGCATTGATCAAGTCTGTGATTGTGCCAGAGGCCAGTCTTGACAAGCATTACAAGACTGCAAGAGGTGTGGTACACACAGTGGTAAGTATGCAAGAGCCAGAGGATGATAAACATAAAATGGATAGAAGTGAATGTTCCTGAAAGAGCTAGCATAAAGAGATGTAAATATTCTCTATTTACACTGTTTTCTTCTTTACATCTCAAAACTAAAAAAAAAAAGAAAATGTAAGAATTTTCAAAATTATTCACCCATATATAGGGGCTATTCTACAAGCATATGCTAGCATATTAGATTCCCTTTGCCAAATTATCTCTTTGTTAAAATTATAAACAAGTCCACTGTAAGGGTGTAAACATTGAAGATAACAATCTTTACACCTTTATAAACGGGGAAAATCTCCACAGTGGGATTTACGGTGCATTGACACTGCAGTCAAATCTGTCATGCCACCAAGAGGAACACAGCGATTGCAATCTCATGTACATTGGTTTTTTAAGACATATTTTTCTCTCGTAGATGTGACTGTATTATTAAATGCTTTTCAAAAATTTCCCCTGAAATTTAGGCTGATCTAGAGAGGCTGCCACCAATAGGAACACAGCGATTGCAATCTCATGTACATTGGTTTTAAAGACATATGTTTCTCTCGTAGATGTGACTGAATTTAATGCTTTTCGAAAATTTCCCCTCAACTTTAGGCTGATCTCGAGAGCATGCGTTCTTTCCGTTACACTCCTGGCTACGAGCTCTCGTTCACTCTGCTCATCCCAGAACCTCACAATATTCAGGCTCACTGGAATCTGGATCAGGCACAGAAAGGTAGACAGTTAAAGGCCAAGTCCACTCCAAAAATAACTTACTTTCAATAGAAGCAGAAAAATCAGATAAACCAATCAAAAAAAGGTTGAGCAAAATCGGATAACTAATAAGAAAGTTATGAATTTTTGATTCCATGAAAAACTTTGAAAATCACTAGACAAATCGGCAACTCACTCATGTGTCCGTCTGTGACGTCATGTCCTCACTATCCTCTAATTGTTTTCTTTATATTGATAATATAAATTTCCAACTTTCCCCCTAAGAATATTATTTCTTCAACTTTCTTATTAGTTATCTGATTTTGCTCAAAACTTTTTTGATTGGTTTGTCTGGTTTTTCTGCTTCTATTGAAAGTAAGTTATTTTTGGAGTGGACTTGCACTTTAACACCTGAATTATTCATACTCCTTACAAAGTTTAGTAATTTTTTTAAAGTATGTGATTAATTGATTTGTCCCAATCTACGTTTCTTGAAATAGGTTCTAATTCAACCGCTCCACCTTTCATTCCTGAGTTATACGGAAAACACAAAAGACATCACATTTAGAAGGGGTATAATAAATAATTTAGTTGTTGACTCTAGCTGTCAGATAAAAATAATTATAGCAAAGAAATATGCAGAGGTCCGAAAAATGTGTCTAGAGTGCAAAGTGCATAATTGTGGAAAATCATCATGTTAAGGCATGGAGGTAGAACCACATTGTTAGGACATGGAGTGAGTATACTACCATTATGACCTTGATTTGGCTTAATAATATCAATAATATCTTTCAGATTTATCAAATTACAAATTTTATTTTCATTGATAGCTACTACGATAAAGTGTTTTGCATTCAGGGATGCATCTTTTTTTTTTGTCACAACATGTCGTTATCTTTATTATTAATATTATTATTATTATTATTAACATTATTATCATTATTATTATTATTATTATTATTATTATCATTATTATTATTATTGGTAGTAGTAGTAGTAGTAGTAGTAGTAGTAGTAATAATAATAATAATAATATTTACCTCAAATGCAAACAATTTTCCTCATTTAAATGCAGTTTATTTGGATCCATTGACGAGGAAGCTGGAAGAGTTTGCAGAGTTCACCGTGGCTTCCCAGGTCCTGTACTATACTAGTCTCTCGGTCAAGCCCAAGAAGAAAGATTCCTCATTCTACTTTCCTCACAGCTCGCTGCCTCATATCATTACACCAGTTGAAGCTAAGCTGGGTGAGTAATGATGTGCGAGAGAGAGAGAGAGAGAGAGAGAGAGAGAGAGAGAGAGAGAGGGGGGAGAGGAAATGGGGGGAGGGGGGTTGGGGGAGGGTGATGTATGAATCAGTCTCTTGGTCGAACCCAAGAAGAAAGATTCCTCATTCTACTTTCTTCACAGCTCACATCATTACACCAGTTGAAGCTAAGCTGGGTGAGTAATGATGTGTGTGAGAGAGAGAGAGAGAGAGAGAGAGAGAGAGAGAGAGAGGGGGGGGGGGGGGGAGAGGAAATGGGGGAGGGGGGTTGGGGGAGGGTGATGTATGAATACTATATCAGTCTCTTGGTCAAACCCAAGAAGAAAGATTCCTCATTCTACTTTCATCACAACTCACATCATTACACCAGTTGAAGCTAAGCTGGGTGAGTAATGATGTGAGAGAGAGAGAGAGAAAGGGAGAGGAAATGGGGGGGGGGGGGGGGGTGGAGGGTGATGTATGAATACTATATCAGTCTCTCAGTCAAGCCCAAGAAGAAGATTCCTCACTTTACTTTCATCAGTTGCTCACATCATTACACCAGTTGAAGCTCAGCTGGGTGAGTAATAATGCTGGAGAGAGAGACAGAGAGAGAGACAGAGAGAGAGCGAAAAAAGGGAGAGGAAATGGGTGGAGGGAGGGGGGGGGTGGGGGAGGGTGATGTATGAATACTATATCAGTCTCTTGATCAAACCCCAGAAGAGAGATTCTTCACTCCGCTTCCCTCCCAGCTCACTGCCTCATATCATTACACCATTTGAAGCTAAGCTGGTGAGTGATAAATTGATGATGCTGAAGAGATAGGGAGAGAGAGAGAGAGGGAGACAGAAAAAGAAAGAGAAATTGAAAGAGAAAGAGAGGGAGAGAGAGAGAGAGAGAGAGAGATGATAATGAGGAGGTGTCATGGTATAATATTAATATTTGTTTGTGTTCTATATTCTATAACTTAGTTTGTTTCCATCCCTTGTATAAACATTACATTTTTTTTCCCCACCTTGCCATATCGTTAATGTATGTATTTTGTTGACTTTTGTTTTGTTTTGTTTTGAAGGGCCCCGCTCAAAAGCTTAGCTTCTACATGGGTCCTAAAACCATTCACTTAATGATGTAATCAAGTTATTATATGTTGATTAATGTTCTATTATCAGTCTCTTTTTCATGTAAAAGTTTTATCATGTTTTGTGTGGTTTTGAATAAATGAACTTGAACTTGATATAGTGGCTTTTAAAAAATATGGAACGAAAAGTCTTATGCTTCAAAATGTACTTATCACTCCATTTGTTTTAGTCAGCTGTGATTTTTTTTTGTTCTTTCTGTATTTACAATGCATGCATGTGAATGGATCGGTAGACAGCTTTCTGATATTCACATAGACTTTTCACACATACATTGTTTTTTGTTACGTGCAGTGCATTCAGCTGTAACCTTCACTATGTTATTCTCTGATTGGTTAATAACCTTTATATGTTTGCATTCCATTCTATTATTGATTCTCATCCTTAGGCTCACACGCCACCAACTTTCCCAATCTCAACTTTGTGGTCTACATTCCCCCATTGGATCAGTCGCCTCTGTATATTCACTCCAGTAACGGTAAGAGACTAACATTTTCTTTTTTTTCGGGTTGTCTCTCTGTTCGTCCGTCCGTTCGTCTGTGTATTTTATGCATGTGATGGTACTTGGTACTTGGTACTTGGTTGGGTAATCCCTTTGGCAGCTCACTCAGGAAGCTATACTGAGATGGTAGGTGAGGTGAGTAACTACAAGGAGTGTCATGAATTGCAGGAATGGTGTGTGGACAAAGCACTCGTTAATTTACAGTAAAATATGCTAAGTCCAGTGCAAGTAAAAACCAAGCTAGTAAGCTTACGGTATATGATATGGGAACCAACAGGGCACTGCATCATTCTGATGGAGGGTAGAGCAGCCTCCATGAAGTTGGTTATTCCTTTTGCATTGACTGCTGAGCCTGGCAGATGATTCCAGATCCTCATTGCTCTTGGGTAGTATGAGAACTTGAAGGAGTCAATAGTTGCAACAGGAATTACATACTTCAGGTTGTAGTCGTGTCTTCCGAAGTATGTAGCAGGGATGACAATAGTTGGTGTAGGTATGGAGACAAGACGGTGATGGATCTTGTGGTATGCCAGATTGAACTGATTGGTGTTTGGGTGTAAGAGTTTGGGGGTCAAAGGTCACAGGGTCATAAAAGTGGTTACAAATTCCAGAAAATATCTTGTTTCCATGATGACTTGAAAATCAATGAAGGGATTCGAACAAAACATGGACGAAGTATGTATGAGCATGCAAGGATGAACTGATCAGATTTGCTAATAGTAATATGCATGGAATTTGATTTCAGATGAAAACTAGTCTAAAATTTGTCTATTCACATAGTCCATATATATGTACAGGTTTTACGTAATTCATGAAGTTCTCAGAACTGCTCCATTGTTTGCAGGTTTTTCTGTTTGTGGTGTTAACATAACTTCACACTTACATTTGCCTCATTTCAACAGCCTTTCAGTACAGCCCATTCATATAGGATGCCATAAACTGCAACATTTGTTTGTTTTCCTGTTTTGATGTAAAGTGTAATATGCTTCACACTTCTGTATCTTTAATACATCACAGAGCTTAGTGAATTTGTCTACTACCTTTGTTGCACACAGTTGCCAATCAAATTATACATTGTAAACAAAAATATTAAAAAAGAAAATAAAAAATGTTGTGGTGTACTACATTGTATCTGAACGAGCATACCGGTAATGCAACCACAGGGTATTACTGGAAGCCTTCCATTGTAAATTATCTCATTTTATTTCAACCCTTCTCTGTTCTTTTGTTTCTAGGCGAGCCAGTAAGCACCAATGCATTTCTGAGTCCAAGATGGGGCGGAGTCTTGATCCACAACACACTGATCCCGGATGAGAATGCTACCAGGCCGGTATGGGTGGAGGTGAAGAATAATGCTGTGATGCCGGTCTTCTTAGCTCAGTTAAGATTACTTCTTGGGATTCCATCTCCAGATGATGTAAGTTGCAAACTTATCACTTCAGTCAGTTTACTGTACTGGTGGGAATATATACTTCAATTTTTAATTCTCCCCTTTCACGATCAGCAGTAATAGCAGCTGTAGATTCTTGCAGGTTGTAAATCACAAAATTGTTCTTCCTTGTATCTCTATCAATGATCTCCTCCATGACATTCACACTATCATGCACACTTTGGGGCATGACCTTTGCTTTAGCAGAAACATTGTTGTTCCTGTTTATATTTTGTGCTGGATGTGTAGCGCTATCATCTGAGGCAGGAATACTTGACGTCGCCTGAGAATATGACTTTGCTGCATAAACAGAACCTGCAGCTTTCTGCATGCACTTTGGTTCATTCTTTACCTCACTGATCTCCTTTCTGACATCAATTATCATTTTCTCCTCCAAACCAGTTTTAGGTTGTGGGATGTCTCCACTTGCACAAAGCCTCGCATCCTTGGCAGCCTCAATGGCTCCATGTTAATAATAATAAATAATATTGGATTCTTATATAGTGCACGTATCGACCTTGCAAGGTCCTCAAGGCGCTCCAACATTACCCGGCTATGCTAGGCTGCCGATTTCGACACCGCTTACAAAACCAATGTAAATTGGAGGTATTAGACAGTACATTGAATACCTCAACACTAACATCTTGGTAGTGCAGGCATGCCAACTTCATACATGCTTCACATTCGATCATTAGATTCAAAGCCTCTTTCTTACAGTACTCACATGTAAATTTCTCTTAATTTGCTGTATTAAAGTATCTGGTCCTCTAGTACTCTCCTTACTGTCCTTCTTTGGCTTTGAGGGCGTCCTGCTACTTCTGCGCTAATTATCATCTGTTTTATCAAGTGAGCGTTTGGCTTTAGCTGTAGAAGTTGATGAAGAAGGAGATCGACTACGCGTTGCCGGAGCTGCAGTCAAAGGATTTGATTGATCTGAAGATGGCATATTTCCGTTTTCAAGATTTTTTCTGAATGGATATAATTTTGTTAAAGTCTTGTGTAATTTTTCCATGGTGAAGACATCTTGATATGTTGCTTTTTGGTCCTCCATAATGTTGGGGGAAAAGAATTCAAATGGCAATCCTGAAAGCAGCATAAACAGTGGTGCAGTACCAGCGAAAAGAGAGGTGAGAAGCATACGAAGTATACTCGCTCTAACAGAAATCGGAGGTGTTTGACGACAAAAAATAGGACCAGCGAAAAGCACCGGAAAAAACGCTAAAATCGCCGAGCGCTCGAGCAGGAACGACAGCCGCGGCCACCGGGGTCTGGTCGGGACACCTAGCTAGCCAAGTTGATTGTACCGATGTTGTGGCAATCGCGAATATGTTGACAATTGCGACATAAAATTTCAATCAAATGGCAAGAAAAATATACTTCCACACAACAAATACGCTCAAGACTGTGAAAGTAGACACTTAGCAATGTAATATCCACTATAAAACAAGCTGACAAAGTTTCTATTCCAGTGATTTAGGGGGATTTTGAGGAGACACAAAAAAAAAACATGTCTGACATCCACACATGTACAATATGATCTAATGCAAAACCCATCATGAGATAAAACGAGGTGTTGGTGTCGAGTGGTTTAAACACTTGACAGGAGATGCAAAGGTGGTGGGTTTGATCGCTGGCATGGCCTTTATGTCCTTGAATAGAGGCATTCATCTCCATTGCTTCTCTCTACCCATGCAAATGTTAGGATTCAAAATACATCATGAAGCACTTGGAGACATCATAGATGTTGTTAGGAGTGGTTTCCTCTACCCGTTGTACCCAGGTCCTTTGTTCCACAACAACAGATTACACAACACAAAGTGGTTAGAATTTGAAGGCTGATCTTCATTTCGAGCTTCGTTCTTTAACTCCAAAACTAGACTAACTCG
Organism: Strongylocentrotus droebachiensis; assembly: GCA_035222895.1. NCBI lineage: Eukaryota > Metazoa > Echinodermata > Echinoidea > Camarodonta > Strongylocentrotidae > Strongylocentrotus > Strongylocentrotus droebachiensis. The sequence continues at coordinate 14,854 of JAVYIG010014952.1, read as the reverse complement.
TCCTCAGGACGGTTGGTACAATGTATCTAGAATCGGTCAATACCCATCACACTCCCCCTCATAAATTAGCACTTATACAAGTAGGAGTAGTGCTATAAAACATTTCTTTTTCAATGTTGTTTCAGCAACTGTTGTAAGAATACAAAAACCTAAAAGTATTTATAAGTATGAGGTCTTTGTAGATTTAGAAATCTGATAAACAAGTCAGCTTGTAAAACTATACAGTACCAGCATGCAAATGGTATCACAGCGTTGTCTAGTGGTTTCTGTTCATACAATAAAATTGAGTACGAACAGCTATGAGTAGAAACATTAACCATTCTTCTAGCATCCTGCTCTATCATTTTTATCACTGACTTTTGCATATATCCGAAGTCATTTGTACTAAACATAAAACGAATACAATTCAGATTGCAGAGAAGTTCACCTTAAATGACCTATCAACATTAATATGTCTTAATGCTTCTTCGCAATTTTGAATCTAAACATATTTTTTTGCATAAAAATAATATCAAGCAAACTTCAGCAACATTAAACCTGTCTGAAAGATAATATAATATAGCCTTCACGTCAGTTGTAAAAACATGTTACTATTAATCTGAAGTTTTGCATTGTAGTGCAAAACCATATCATCTGTGTTGGTTGAGTATTGAATATCTTCAAGAATATTTTTGATTACTTTATATCCATAACCAAAGATATGGTAAAACACCAAATCCTTTTTTGTTCCAAAATTCTTTCTTTCAATATTTATCCTGCCTTGGATAAAACATATAAATCAATTTACTGTTTCTGTTTTCATATATACATGCACAGTCAAAATGATAACTCACTAGTCTTTCTAGTTCCTTGTGTTTGTACTAAAAGGGTTATAACACAATAAAATTGTCATGCATGTTCAAATTTGTCAACGAATAAGATAAGCATACCACATAATGTACATATAACATTGGTTTACAGACATCTGGAAAGCAAACATAAGAAAAACACATTTTTCTTTGAGTCCAATAAACAGTTTCAATGAGTCCAATCAGTCTATGTTCACAATGCTTTCGTGATTATTACAGAAACCATCAAAGATAAAAGTTCTGGTTTCCTTTCTCACATAGAATATCAGTGAATTCACCAATGTTCAACTGTTCAAGTATGATGCATCACTGTAAGTGCTCAACTGTTCAAGAAATATGGTTCACACAAGGGTTGTTTACTTTTCCATGTGATTATATCAATTAGTTGCTCACTTCTGTCCAAATATCACACACGAGATAAAGCGTCCGCAATAACATTGTCCTATCCTGGCACATGTAGAATGTCCAATTTGTATCCTTGGAACAGCAAACTCCATCGCGTCAGTCTTTGGTTTTTGTTTTTCATTCTGTTGAGGAATGTCAGGGGATTATGATCAGTTAATACCCTCACTGGGTGTTGAGATCCACTGACATACACGTCGAAACATTCAAGTGCAAGTATTAAAGTCAATGTTTCTTTTTCCACAGTTTCTTTGAGAAGAATGATATGGGTCTGTCGATACCTTCAGCGTCTGCTTGAGTAAGAACTGCACCAGCACCCACATCACTCGCGTCCAAAATCATGCTGAACGGCTGGTTGAAATCCGTAGCCATCAGTACCGGATTGGTAGATAAGAGGGCTTTCGCCTGGTTGAAAGCACTCTCGCAGTCGTCAGACCAGACGAACTTCACTTGCTTGTAGTCAATTTCCTTTTCAAGATTTTTCAGTTTTGTTGGGTTTGCACGATATGGTGCCTGTTTGATTGGGGTCGTATCTCCCACATCAACATCATGCTTAACAACATCAGTTCGAGAGGGAACATCAGCAAATAACTGTGGATATTCACTCAACAGCTCTTTCACATCACTCCTCTCCTTCACAGATAAGTGTGTTAGTTTGTTATCGATGTGTGCTAGAACCTCTGAATTTTTCAATTTCACACATGGGTTCTCTCTCTCAATCTTGCACACTTCTTTCTCAACTTCACTCTTTGAGTCACATTCAACAGCACTCAACACTGGTTGTGCTTTACTCTCGTCATCTCTTCGGATACATGGCTTAAGCATATTCACATGACACACACGTCTCTTCTTCTGCCTATCTGGAGTATTGACAACGTAGTTGACATCACCAACTTTCTCAGCAAAAGTGTATGGCCCAGAAAATCTAGCCTGCAGAGAATGACCAACTATCGGCAGTAAGACCAAGACTTCAACTCCTACCTCGAAATTCCTCTCTTTGGATTTCCTGTCATACCATGACTTCATCTTCTCCTGAGAATCTGACAAATTCTGTCTGGCAACCTCCCACGCCTTATGCATTCTCTCACGGAAAGTACTCACATACTCCAACACATTTGTTTGTGCATCATCACACAACAGTCTCTCTTTCAGCAACTTCAATGGTCCACGTACTGAGTGACCATATACCAACTCAAAAGAACTGAACCCAAGCGACTCTTGTACAGCATCCCGCACAGCAAACAATAACAAGGGAACTCCCTCATCCCATTGTTTCTCTGACTCCATACAATAAGTTTTCAACATATTCTTCAAAGTCTGGTGGAATCTCTCCAGTGCTCCCTGGGACTCTGGGTGGTACGCACTTGAAACTACATGTTTTACGCCCAGTTCCTTCAACACCTGATTGAACACCCTAGACATGAAATTTGACCCTTGATCAGATTGTACAGTTTTTGGTAGTCCTACAGTAGTGAAAAATGTCACTAACTCCTTTGTTACATTATTAGCTGTAATGCGCCGTAGTGGTATCGCTTCGGTATATCTCGTCGCAGCGCACATTTTCGTCAATAAGCATTCATTACCTGCCTTTGTCTTTGGCAGAGGACCTACACAATCTACTATGATCCTAGAAAATGGCTCATCGAACGCCGGTATTGGCTCTAATGGTGCTGTCGGTATTTTCTGATTCGGTTTACCTACAACTTGACATGCATGGCAACTTCTGCAAAAATTTGCAACATCCTTTTGCACACCTGGCCAAAAAAAATGAGAAGGAATTTTCTCCTGGGTTTTATGAACCCCTAAGTGACCTGCAAGTGGAGCTTCATGAGCAAGGCTAATTATGTCCTGCCTGTATGTAGAAGGGACTACGATTTGGTGGACTTCTTTCCACACCTCATCTGCAGGGACATCTGCTGGCCTCCACTTTCTCATTAGCACACCTGCTTTCTTGTAATAACAAACAGGCACAGTCAATGCCGCCTCCTTAGAAACAGCTCTCTCATTCAAAGAAATCAACTGAGGATCTGTCTGTTGCTCCTTTAGCAACTTACTCTTTTTCAAAGATAGTGGTTCAGATTTTTCACTATTTCCTACACTATGAACCTTTCTCGCACTCTCATTCACATTGGAATTAGACCCATCCTCAACCAAACGACAAAAGAAAGAATCTCCCAAGTCAACATCTATCTCATTAGACTTCTTCTTCGACTTAACTTTCTTTGCCATTGAACGAGTTACAGCACATGCTGGGAACACTACGGAAATTCTGCAACCAACTCATCTGTCTCAGAACTTTCACAAGGACTCGAACTTACTACTGGACATGACACGACTCTATCACCAGCGAGATCATTACCTAATATGATGGATACCCCTTCCACAGGAAGTGATGGTCTAACTGCCATCTTCACCATACCAGAAACAAGGTCTGACTTCAAGTCTACCACATGAAGGGGTGCCTCCACAAAGCCGTCTCCAATGCCTTTGAGCAAAACACTAGCACCAACAGAAGAACTACCACAAAAGGGCAACGCACTTTCCAAAATCAAGGACTGAGAAGCACCAGTATCCCGCAACACTTTCACTTTTCTTGCTACATCACTCTCTGGTATAGACACATATCCTACAGACACAAACGGTTCATACTCTTTCTGAATTTTTTCCATGTTCGCTGGTATAATTCCACTTTGTGAGTTTGACACAGTTTGTACGAATGCATTAGGATGTGCACTACCGTCCTTTCTCTTATCTTGAAGTGAAGGACACTTTGATTTTATGTGCCCATACTGCTTGCAAGCATAGCACATTCTTTCCTCTGTTACCTGTCCTTGCTGGGACTGCGGCTTTATTTCATCTTTTACCTGTGATGAACTAGGTTTTCTGGCTTTTGCTCCAGTTTCCATTTTTCTTAGGTTCTACGCTCATTTTGTTTGAGATTTTGTGTGTGAGCACATAATCATCCGCAATTCTTGCTGCTCCATCCAGCGAATCGACGCGCTGCTCCTCTAGATGTATACGAACATCCAGTCGCACGCTGCAGGCCTCGAATTACATCAAATTTGGGTCAAGGCCACTTTTTTGAGAGGGCACAAATCCACTGAAAGGGGCACAAATCTATCCTAAGGGGCACTAAGGCCAACGTGGAAAGTGCGCGTAAAATCACCTCACGCCATTGTTTTCAAGGTGGGGGGATATGTGCGCCCAGGAGCGGATCCAGGATTTCTTAGGGGGGGCCACAAATCGCAACGACTCAGCCAGCCGCTGAATAAGCGGGGAGGGGGGTAAGAGGACACTTTTTTTTGTTTTTTGGTCTCAAAATTTGACATTTTGTTCCCGTTGGGGTGGGGGGGGGGTGAGGTCAACTTTTTTAGATCAGCCATTGGCATAATTTTTGTTTGTGTGTGTTTCATTTAAAAAAAAAAAAAAAAAACATCACAAAAAAAAGGGGAGGGGGGTGTTGCTCCAAAATACAGACATAAAAAAAACTGAAGGGGGGGTTCAACGCCCCCAACCCCCCCCCCCCCGCGTACGTGCCTGCTCGTTTGAATACAGTTTCCCTCCTTCCGCGGAAGCTTTTACGTTTCATTAAATCATTAGAGAAAGAAGAGGATTCGTTGTACCGTTTGTTACTCTTAATCCTCGTCTAAATTCATCCCCCCCCCCCCCCCCCTCCTGCGCAAAGCTCGGAAGCTTGTACGTTTCATTAAATCATTAGAGAAACAAGACGATTCGTTGTACCGTTCTCGAAAATGATCCTCGTCTGAATACAAATTTTCCCCCTCCCACGCGGAAGCTTTTACGTTTCATTAAATTATTAGAGAAAGAAGACGATTCGTTACATTTCATTAAATCATTAGAGAAAGAAGACGATTCGTTACACCGTTCTCGACCCCTCATCCTCGTCTGAATTCAGTTTTCCCCTCCCCCTCCCGCGCGAATTGCGGAAGCTTGTACGTTTCATTAAATCATTAGAAAAGAAGACGATTCCTTGTACCGCATTCGACTCTTAATCCTCATCTGAATTCAGTCCCCCCCCCCCCCAATCCGCGCGCGCGAAGCGTGAAAGCTTTTACGTTTTATTAAATCATTAGAGAAAGAAGACGATTCGTTGTACCGTTCTCGACTCTTAATCCTTGTCTAAATTCAGTTACCCCACCTCCTGCGCGATCGGAGGCGGGAAGCTCTGACATTTAATTTAATTATTAGAGAAACAAGACGATTCGTTGTACCGTTCTCGAAAATAATCCTTGTATGCATGAATTCAGTTCCCCCCCCCCCCATCCGCGCGCGCAAAGCGCGAAAGCTTTTACGTTTCATTAAATCATTAGAGAAAGGAGACGATTCGTTGTACCGTTCTCGACTCTTAATCCTTGTCTGAATTTCAAAAATGTTTTTTGTCTGCTCCTTTTTCTTCATACGTCCTCTTCCTTTTCTCTCCTCTCTTTTTTTGGCTTTTTTTTGGGGGGGGCGCCCCCACTGCCCCCCCCCCCCCTCCGGCTACGTGCCTGTGGTCAGATGAACATCTTTTGATACCTTGTCCGCCCCCGGAAACTCATGGGTTGAAGGCAAATTACGGTCAGATAAGCGTTCAGGGCCCCTGGTGGAGTCGAGGGTGCGGAAACCCCGGAATTTCAGGGGTTTCAGGCATTTGATTACGGTCAGATGATTATTTTTATACCTTATTTGTGACACTGGCAGGATACTGATTGGCGTGAGGTCCAGCGGGCGGAGCCCCCAGAAGCCCATGGGTTTAAAGCATTACATTACCGTCAGATTAGCATCCAGTGGGGTCCAGGGGGCAGAGCCCCCGGAAGCTCAGGGGTTTAAGCATTTGATTACGGTCAGATGAACATATTTTTATACTTTATTTGTGACACTGGCAGGACACTGATTGGCGTGAGGTCCAGCGGGCGGAGCCCCCAGAAGATCAAGGGTTTTAGGCACTAAATTGCAGTCAGATGAGTATCAAGGGGCCTGCCAAAGGGCCCTTGGTTGGGTCCCGGGGGCAGAGCCCACGGAAGTTCAGGGGTTTTAGGCGTTTAATTACGGTCAGATGAGCAATTTTTGATACCTTATTTTGTTGAGAAACTGGTAGTTAACTATTTTTTTTTTCTTGCTCTCTTTCTTTCTATTTCTCTTTAAAATGCTTTTCAAAAAACAATTGGAGGGGGGGGGGGAGCTGGAGGGAGTGGGGAGTTTCCCCCTTTGACGTTTCATTGAAACATTAGAGAAAGAAGACGATTCGTTGTACCGTTCTTGACTCTTTATCCTTTTCTGAATTCCAAGGGAAGCGCGGAAGCTTAGACGTTTTTAATAAATTATTAGGGAAAGAAGACGATTCGTCTCGATCTCGACTACCGGTATTAATCCTTTTCTGAACTCAATTCACACCCCTCCCGCGCGATGGGTGGAAGCTATGACGTTTTAATTAAAACGTATGGGAAAGAAGACGATTCTTTGTACCATTATCTCGACTCTTAATCCTTTTCTGATTTAATTCCAGACCCTCCTCCCGAGAAAAATCCAAGTTTTTCACTGATTAAAAACTGTGAAAACGCACCAAAAAAGGTCACAACGCGAAGTGAAGATGTTGAACCAACGATGGGTAAACAAAAGTTCCCGATATTGATTGGTCCAAATAAAAAGGATGGATTGACAAACTAAGCCTGAGTCATTACGGTTTTTGTGCCAATCGTTTCAGTCATTTGGATGAAGACATTCTTTCATATCTCCGTATCGGCAATTAAGTCCCGCCAATTAATTTAGGAGTTCCATAGTGGCAATTAAGTCTCGCCAATAATTATTGTTTTTAGATCTCCGTAGGGGCAACAAAGTCTTGCCGATTATCATTGATTTAGATCTCCGTAGAGGCAACAAAGCCTTGCTGATAATTATTGTTTTTAGATCTCCGTAGGGGCACAAAAACCTTGCCGATTCGTATTGTTTTTAGATCTCCGTAGGGGCAACAAAACCTTGCCAACTATTATTGTTTTTATAGCTCCGTAGGGGCAACAAAACATTGCCGACTATTATTGTTTTTTGAGCTCCGGAGGGGCAAGAAAACGTTGCCGACTATCATTGTTTTTAGAGCTCCGGAGGGGCAACAAAACCTTGCCGACTATTATTGTTTTTAGAACTCCGGAGGGGCAACAAAACCTTGCCGACTATTATTGTTTTTAGAGCGGAGGGGCAACATAACCTTGCCGACTATCTTTGTTTTTAGAGCTCCGGAGGGGCAACAAAACCTTGCCGACTATTATTGTTTTTAGAGCTGCGGAGGGGCGACAAAACCTTACCGACTATCATTGTTTTTAGAGCTCCGGAGGGGCAACAAAACCTTGCCGACTATTATTGTTTTTAGAGCTCCGGAGGGGCAACAAAACCTTGCCGACTATCATTGTTTTTAGAGCTCCGGAGGGGCAGCAAAACCTTGCCGACTATTATTGTTTTTAGAGCTCCGGAGGGGCGACATAACCTTGCCGACTATCTTTGTTTTTAGAGCTCCGGAGGGGCAACAAAACCTTGCCGACTATTATTGTTTTTAGAGCTCCGGAGGGGCAACAAAACCTTGCCGACTATCATTGTTTTTAGAGCTCCGGAGGGGCAACAAAACCTTGCCGACTATCATTGTTTTTAGAGCTCCGGAGGGGCAACAAAACCTTCCGGTAATTATTGTTTTTAGGGCTCCGGAGGGGCAACGAAACCTTGCCGACTATTATTGTTTTTAGAGCTCCGGAGGGGCAACAAAACCTTGCCGACTATTATTGTTTTTAGAGCTGCGGAGGGGCGACAAAACCTTACCGACTATCATTGTTTTTAGAGCTCCGGAGGGGCAACAAAACCTTGCCGACTATTATTGTTTTTAGAGCTCTGGAGGGGCAACAAAACCTTGCCGACTATCATTGTTTTTAGAGCTCCGGAGGGGCAGCAAAACCTTGCTGACTATTATTGTTTTTAGAGCGGAGGGGCAACAAAACCTTGCCGACTATCATTGTTTTTAGAGCTCCGGAGGGGCAACAAAACCTTGCCGACTATTATTGTTTTTAGAGCTCCGCGGAGGGGCAACAAAACCTTGCCGACTATTATTGTTTTTAGAGCTCCGAAGGGGCAACAAAACCTTGCCGACTATCATTGTTTTTAGAGTTCCGGAGGGGCAACAAAACCTTGCCGACTATCATTGTTTTTAGAGCTCCGGAGGGGCAACAAAACCTTCCGGTCATTATTGTTTTTAGGGCTCCGGAGGGGCAACGAAACCTTGCCGACTATCATTTTTTTTAGAGCTCCGGAGGGGCAACAAAACCTTGCCGACTATTATTGTTTTTAGAGCTGCGGAGGGGCGACAAAACCTTACCGACTATCATTGTTTTTAGAGCTCCGGAGGGGCAACAAAACCTTGCCGACTATTATTGTTTTTAGAGCTCCGGAGGGGCAACAAAACCTTGCCGACTATCATTGTTTTTAGAGCTCCGGAGGGGCAGCAAAACCTTGCCGACTATTATTGTTTTTAGAGCTCCGGAGGGGCGACATAACCTTGCCGACTATCTTTGTTTTTAGAGCTCCGGAGGGGCAGCAAAACCTTGCCGACTATTATTGTTTTTAGAGCTCCGGAGGGGCGACATAACCTTGCCGACTATCTTTGTTTTTAGAGCTCCGGAGGGGCAACAAAACCTTGCCGACTATTATTGTTTTTAGAGCTCCGGAGGGGCAACAAAACCTTGCCGACTATCATTGTTTTTAGAGCTCCGGAGGGGCAACAAAACCTTGCCGACTATTATTGTTTTTAGAGCTCCGGAGGGGCAAAACCTTGCCGACTATTATTGTTTTTAGAGCTCCGGAGGGGCAACAAAACCTTGCCGACTATTATTGTTTTTAGAGCGGAGGGGCAACATAACCTTGCCGACTATCTTTGTTTTTAGAGCTCCGGAGGGGCAACAAAATCTTGCCGACTATTATTGTTTTTAGAGCTGCGGAGGGGCGACAAAACCTTACCGACTATCATTGTTTTTAGAGCTCCGGAGGGGCAACAAAACCTTGCCGACTATTATTGTTTTTAGAGCTCCGGAGGGGCAACAAAACCTTCCCGACTATCATTGTTTTTAGAGCTCCGGAGGGGCAGCAAAACCTTGCCGACTATTATTGTTTTTAGAGCTCCGGAGGGGCAACAAAACCTTGCCGACTATCATTGTTTTCATAGCTCCGGAGGGGCAACAAAACCTTGCCGACTATCATTGTTTTTAGAGCTCCGTAGGGGCAACAAAACCTTTTTGAACATTACAAGTCGGGTTGGCTTACGATGACTATAATGTCGGCAAAACTTTTGTGGATTAAAATATTGTGGCCGTAAACGGTTTGATTTTGAAAAGGGCATTCCGGCCAGTGAGAGGGGCATGGCGGCAAATTGCCGATTGCCGGCGGGTAATTCGAGCCCTGACGCTGCGCTTGAATTCTTCAAGTAGAATAACTTCACGCAATTTATCATAATCATGATCTACATGGAGAGATGAGCTCCATCTGTCAAACAAATGCTCTTTTTGTCTTGAAAACTCCATATGAGTTTGCGATTCTTCCTTTCGCGCTTTGCGAAATCGCTGCCTGTACGCTTCGGGTACAAGTTCGTAAGCTTTTAGCACGCTCGATTTTACTTTATCGTAATCCGACACGACGGCCATCGACATTGCTAAGTAGGCATCCCTAGCCTTACCGCTAAACTTACTCTGAATCAGGTGAGCCCACATTTCCCTAGGCCACCCCATGCTTTGAGCTAATTTCTCAAAGTGTGGAAAGTACTTTTCCAACCCTTCCTCTTCGAATAGAGGGACCATTCTGACATGCTTTGCAACGTCAAAATGCCTATCAGCATTTCTGCTCTCTTTTCTGTTCACGGCAACAAGTTTCTCCCTCTCCAACTCTACTCTTGCCCTCTCTAATTCTAGCTCCTTTATCCTCACTTTATTCGGAACTGAAGACCTAGCCTGAGAATTTAATTCAGGAGACCGAGACCTTGGAGGAGTCACAATGATACTACCTGCCGCCTCTGGAGACAATACCTCTTCAGCCACCAGAAACTCGACAATCCTATTCAAAATGTCTGACTTTAGCAAGTAACGTTTAATGCCAACAACCTCATAATGAGCTGCTACATCTAACAATTCAACTTTAGTCAATGAGCTTAATCGCTCCACAGACGGATCCCTAACAAACTCTACCAACGAGAACTCGCTAGCCATCATGCAAAAAACCTAGCCTCCTAAATAACCTAGAAAGAGCTAGAGCCTGGCTGTAATCCCCAGCCAACCTTACAACACCTAGGTTCTACAATATCCGAGAAATCTAGACAACCTGACTGTTATAACCCTCAGTGAAACCCTGCAAATCCATGCAGAAACATGAGAAGACAACAATGTTTTTCTCACCACACACACCACGAATGTTCGAACCTGAAACGGCTACCCCACCGGTGCCCGACGATATCATCTTAACGAACCGACATCGACAACACACGCACACAGTACACACCGAACAGTCCGCTCATAAGTAACGTGTATGAAACTCGTCGCACGCAATGTAATGCAACATGCCAGCGCTAATATGATCACAAAAATCACCTGAAAATCATACTTTCCACTTTATATACCTGGCCGAGCCCCCATTTGTTACGAGTGGTTTCCTCTACCCATTGTCCCCAGGTCCTTTGTTCCACAACAACAGATTACACAACACAAAGTGGTTAGATTTCAAAGGCTTATCTTCATTTCGAGCTTCGTTCTTCAACTCCAAAACTAGACTAACTCGCCTCAGGACAGTTGGTACAATGTATCTAGAATCGGTCGATACACCCATCACAGATGTATTAAAGATGAAGTTGAGTTCTGGTCATGCGATTGCATTGTGAAAGAAACGGTGTGGAACCGACCAGAAAAGGTTGATCATCTAGCATATAAGAATTTGTGTGTATTGCAAGGTTCTGGAATCATCAAAATGATAAGAAATTTGGTCAAGTCTTGGTAAAGTTACAAACACTTGCACAGAAAGATGTATATGGGACTACACGAACACGTGGCGTAAAAAGCCGGCCCCCCGATTTTTACGATGTTACATGCATATTTAGAATATGAAGGCATTTGAAGAGCCATGCTCTTCATGGAACATGTCTTAACTGATGTTCTTCCACACTTGCATAATAAGAATGAGTAATGCTCACAAATTATTTTTCACCTCTTCCCAGAACTCAACTTTCTCTTTAAGCACTATATACATTTAAAACCAGAGTTTTTGTTGATATTATTACAATTATAATAATATTGTTATTATTAATAATTATTATTAATAATATTGTTATTATATATTATGATTATTAAGAAGATTTCTGACATTAAAAAAAAAAAAAAATCAAGTATAGTGAAAAAAGAAGATTATCTTCACATTCATCTATCTTTTATCCATTTTTACCTCATCTCTTTTTATCTGACAGATTGAGTCAGTCTTGTTGGAGAAACCCAAGGAGCATTCTGTCTTGGATTGGGTAAGTAATAAAGCCAAATATAAAAAGTTCTTTTGTTGTTGTTTTGTACTAAAATCATCAACACTGATTATTATTGTTTTATTTTAGAAATGAAGGAATTTATGTGTTTGTAGAATGGGCAATAACTGGTAATATTAAGAGATACTTCCTTCAAATAGTATTGTACTTTAACAACAAAAGAAGATAGAAAAAAGAAAGAATAATAATTGATGTAAAATAAAATATATTCGATTGTATTATTTTGACCTGCCTTGCTTTGATATACTTTGCCATCATCTTTCTTTTAAAGTATTTGTGTGATTAATCAATTTTTTTTTTATTTAAAGAGGGCCAGGCCCGGGGGAATTATTTTCCACTTCCCAGTATCTCTTTTTTGGATTAGTGATATGTTGTAAGATGTGATGATCCTGGTTGAGTGAATACTTACCTTATACTTTTATACTTTTAGACACACTGGCCCCAAAATACGGAATTCTCTCCCGAGAGATATCTGTGATACTAAATTCTTTAACTCTTTTTATTCTAAAATAAAAAAATACTTCATTGGTTTTTAAATCAATAATAATATTTGCATGTTAATACATCTACTATGTTTTTTACACTGTTTTGTTATTGTTACCGGTATATCTTTTATAGGCAAATGTTGGAACTTGTGTGTATCTTTTAATAATACTTGACAGAACCTTATGGTTTTATATGCAGTTTCCCCAGTTCATTTCTATTGCTGATTATTAACTTTGTATAATTCCGGTATATTTGTAGATATGTTTCCATTTTGTGTGTGTTCTCTGTTTTCTATATTGTATATAATCTGTATGTTATGTGTTTTTTATGGATTTGAATTGAAATAAAACTTGAAACTTGAAACTTTTTGTGTGTCTGTATCCAGGAATATGATAGTCTACTGAGAAGGCACTGTGTTGAAAACCTAGCCTCGGCTTCAGCTTCCCTCTTTTCTCTCTCTCAACTTCTGGAGAAAATAAGCAACATTGTTATCAACGATGACATTGCAAAACAAGTAGGTCTCCTTTGTTTCAGGTTATTTGATTCAGTTTTTTATTTATAAGTGCCAAATTATTTCATTTTTGTAATAAAAGTTTAAAAGAATACAATGTTTAAAAAAAAAAATGTTTTAGTGTGATTCACAATTTTTTTTAAAATTTATAATTTAATCATTGAGTTCAGCCATGAATTTGAAAATCAAACATGCCAGGGTAAGATATATTAAGTCTCTGACTTATTTACATGTTTAAGGTATAGACCAGTTTTGGAAACGCCCCCCTCTCAACAAATGAAATGGAAGCTCTTATTACCAATCATGTGAAAGAATATGATTTGACTAATACGTGATGATACAAAATTTGCCAGGAAACCGCCTACTAATTGATATATTTGGTGAATTATCATATCTATCCGGCCTAGGTAGATACCGCGTAGTCCCATATACATCTTTCTGTGTACAGTGCTTGTAATTTTACCAAGACTGGGCCAAATTTCTTATCACTTTGATGATTCCAGAACCTTGCAGTACACACCAATACTTATATGCTAGATAATCAACCTTTTCTGATTGATTCCACAACGTTTCTTTCACAATGCAATCGCATGACCAGAACTGGTCTTTACCTTTAAGTCTCTGACCTATTCTCATGTAATGTCTCCTGATTCTGAGACTGCTGTTCTAACTCTTGAATTTCAGTGACTCCAATTAATAATCTCATCTTTTGTAGGTCTACACAGCAGTTGAGAGTATACAAAGTAGTCATCGCTTCTTGGCCGAGGGTAAACTCCACCCTGCCTTCCATGCCTCAAAGAGGGCGCTGATCGCTTCAGAAAAAGCCTTCTTTGATCCGTCTCTTCTTCAGCTTCTTTACTTTCCTGATGATCAAAAGTAAGTTCTTTTGTCTTTTTCAGAAGGTATTTTGAAGTTAGTCAAAAGTATGTCCCATACTTAATCATGTATTATTGAAATGGAATTATAAACATACATTGACATACAAATATTATTTTATTATTTAGTGTCTGAGCAATATTAAGACTTGCTCAAATATATTTGACATAATAAGCCAATCATGGAGAATTCTAAGTACTGTTCATTTAAACTTAAGCCTTGTGTCTGTAGCTTTCTGTACAATTTTGTTATTTAAAAAACATTTCACAGTTGCAACCAGCAAACTATAATAACATTTGGAATAATCCTTCTTTCCCCTCTCTTGTATTTTTTTTTTACTTTCTCCCCCTCCCTCTGCCCACTCCATCTGTACTGCTCTCTCTCTCTCCTCCCTCCCTCTCTCTCTCTTGCTCTCACTCATTTTTCCTTACTCCTCTCTCTCTTGGTTTCTCTCTCTTCCTCTCTTTCCCCCTGTCTTCCTCTTCCCACCTCTCCTCCCCTCTTTCTTTCATTCCTTCCCCTCTCCCCCTTTCTACCCTTGTCTCCTTTTCTCTCCCTCTGTCATATTCCCCCTTCTCTCTCTTTCTCTCTCTCTTTCTCTCCCCCTTTCTCTTTCACAGATTTGCAATTTACATTCCTCTGTTCTTGCCTGTCAGTATACCGGTGGTCCTGTCTCTCATAAAGGCATTTAAATGGATTAAACAGCAAAGAAGAAAAAGCAAGGTCGATTGAAGAAAAGACGAGGAAATGTTTGCAATCTCATTTAATTCTTTGTGCAACACAACTAACGATATGAATTGTGTATATATTGTTTATAGTATTGTACATGTATGTAATAAGATCAAGATGAGTTCAATATAAGTAGTTTTGTGGACAAAATGATTGACATAAGACCTGCAGGAGATTAGGTCAAGGACAATGATACCCGACAATGATTATCTACAGAAATCATGTTATATAATAATAATAATCTTTTAAAGTCCACTCAAAATTTTATTAAACCGAAAGAATTCTTTTTGCCCAATTGATTGTGAGCCCGGCAGCCACTGAGTAGCACCAGATCGACGTTGCTCTATCCCTTTAATGTTGAACGCCAAACAAGGTAGCAACAACTCTCGTCTTTTAATGTATTTTGGTATGACGCGGCCGGGGTTCGACCTCCCGGTCGTGAGCCAACACACCAGTCTA
>JAVYIG010014951.1:0-38609 GCA_035222895.1 Strongylocentrotus droebachiensis | reverse complement strand
AATATACACGTAAAACAATGGGGGGGACGGAATGTGTAAATATAGTAAATTTGATATATATTTGGTCTTGTGAAAGTTACTATTTATGCCTCTTCATTAGCTCATAGTTTTTGCTAGGGTCTAGACTAGCCTTAAGGGCTCTCTGGAAATGTTTTTTATGATATGGTATTCCAGAGAGCCTTAACCGGCTCCCATACCACGCACGGAGAGGCAGGTAAACAAAACCTAAATTGTGTCCCAAATCACACTTTCCCGCACCCGACCAATATTGGACGGTGGCCTTGATGAATTTTATGGGACTTTTACTCCTCATTACCTCCGGAATTTCAAATCGGAGGTAAAAATAACGAAATATATAGCAAATTTCTTACCAGAACGATAGAGCAGGGGTAGAGGTCCACATGTAGCCTACCGTGCGAATCGCCTTTTTGCATTACAATGGCGCTGACCTCTGACTTGTGTTAGAGCTGTTTCCGTTGAATGTGCTGTAGGCCCTATATAGATGAAATGCATGCAGTGCGACACTGGGATGTTCTGATGGTTGTGATGTGGGATGCTAAATGTTAGCGTGCTAGCGTGCGGTATACCAGTTGAGATCGCACGTCATGGTGATCTCAACCGATCTTACCCTTCCCTCCTTGCGGTGGTATGGGAGCCGGTTAAGGCTCTCTGGAATACCATATCATAAAAAACATTTCCAGAGAGCCCTTAAGGCTAGTCTAGACCCTCGAAAGGTATTGTATATTTGTATAATATGTTCTAAAATGTCCGCGAACTTTGGTCACCCCTTCATACTACTAGTACTGAGTGTGAATTGTTTTAGCTTGTTCCGACAATGAGTCATTTTAGTCATAGGTAATATAAAAACTGATAATATGAAATATGATATTGATATCACCTAGCCTTAATTGGCACCCATACCCCTGCATAAAGAGATTTAAACAAAACCTAAAATGCGTTTGTTATCGCCAACACCAAGAACTTTGCATTTGCACACTGGTTTCAGAGTTTGCGAGTCTAGAGAGTCGAGTAGTGCCTCTTCTTCTCATACCAGAGTGATACTGATAGCGATGTGCCAAATTGATAGATTCCAGTGCAGTGTAGGGTATAATTGTCCATGTGATTTGTTTCTCCTCTTTAGAGTTGAGGTAGCTTGTTAATAGTAATATTCTGTTTTAATATAACGATGTGCCTAAGCGCTTTACAGGTATATTATTATCCTGGTCATCGGATTCAGGCTTACCCGCACACAATGTATGCACATTTTCCACTCCCTGGGGAGCATTCCAGCCAGTCGCCATTTTACAAGCGCACACTTGCTCGTCCAACCATATGAAGTGCATGATTGTTGAAAATCATAATTTGTATCACACAGAGGATGAACTACATCGTTAGGATATACATGTACATGTATATGGAGCTGGTAGAATGCCATCTCACTGAGTCTATGTCAAAAATTAAATTCTAATTAAAAGACATCACTAACTATTTTACATAATTGTATCCCCCGGCAGTATGCCGGTGGGGTACTTTGGATTCAGCAGCGTTACGCTGCCGCGTCATGATTGATTGATTGATTGATTTTTATTTGACAAGCTTCCAACATACAACAATGTACAATAATAACAGATCAAAAATAAGTCAGCTTGAACAGGATAACCCACGAAAGCTCAAGAGCTTATTTCCAGTGGGGTCCCTTACAGACATGTATAAAATTAATAAGTTAAAATAGTAATATTTACATACAGATAAGAAAATTAAAAGAACTACTTATTAAAGATAATAATAATAATAACATCATTAAACTGATGATAGAAATGATATTAAGTACAAGAAGAAGGAGAAGAAGGAAAAGAGGAGAAGGAAGAAGAGGAAAGTAATGATGAATTTGTAGATTTTATATAACGTACAAAAACATAAGTATATACAACATGAAAAAGTATTAACCGACAGAAGAATAACAATTTCAATCATATAACATGTCATTCACTTCTCTTCTCTGACTGTCAAGTATTAGGTATTCCTTTAATTTCCTCTTAAAATGATCATAGTTTCCTATTTCTTTTACACCATTGGGAAGGGAATTCCAATGTTTTATGGCATTGTAATAAAACGAATTTCCAATACTACCTACTCTTTCTGGTAAGTTAAAGTTGAATCGGCTATTTCTTGTATTATAATCATGTACGTCAGTAACAAGATCGAAGTTGGATCAAATATAATGATTCGACCTAGTATGATATATTTTATGCACGTGATGCAATACGAGTTGTTTTGATCTTTGGTCGACTTCAAGAAAACCAGCTTTAGAAAGTTCGTTGTAGCCAACATGAGTTCTTGGACCAGAACAGTTGATAAATCTCACCATTTTGTTCTGTATAATCTACAACTTCTTTTGATCTGACTTGTTTATGTTACTATACCATGCAGGGTTAGCATAGTCAAATAAACATTGAATAAGAGCAAAACAGAGTGTACGTCTTGCTTTTAAATCCATACAACTTTGATATCTGTACAAAAATTTCAGACGAGAATTTGCTTTTTTATGCCTCCGCCACCGAAGGTTGTCCGTCCGTACGTCCGTACGTCCGTCCCGTTTGACCGTTATCACAATATCTCAAGAACCATTTAAGATTTAAACTTAAGACTCGGGAATAGTATTTATCACCATAGGAAGACGATCTGATTAGATTTTGGAGTACGTAGGTCAAAGGTCACAGGTCACAGAGGTCAACTTATGAAATTCCATACATTGAGATTGTTATCGCGGAAGAGGTTTACGATTGAGATTGTTATCATGATATCTCAAGAACCACTGGAGATTTAAACTTCAAACTTAGTGATAGTGTATATCACTATAGGAAAACAATCTGATTAGATTTTGGAGCACGTAGGTCAAAGGTCAAGGGTCACAGAGGTCAACTTATGAAATTCCATACATTGAGATTGTTATCATGATATCTCAAGAACCACTGGAGATGTAAAAACTTCAAACTTAATGATAGTGTGTATCACTATAGGAAGACAATCTGATTAGATTTTGGAGCACGTAGGTCAAAGGTCAAGGGTCACAGAGGTCAACTTATGAAATTCCTTGTATTGAGTTCGTTAGCGCGATATCTCAAGAACCATTTGAGATTTAAACTTCAAACTTAAGGATAGTATGTATCTTGCAGAGCCAATGAACTGATTAGATTTTGGGGTCACTAGGTCAAAGGTCACAGGGCTCATTATGTATGCACAAATAGCTTGTGATCGCATTATCATGAGAACCAATAGACAGATTACTATCAAACTCAAGACATGTATATGTATCTTGCAGAGCCAATAAACTGATTAGATTTTAGGGTCATCAGGTCAAAGGTCATGGGGCTCATTATGTATGCCTATAAATAGCTTGTAAGTGCATTATCATTAAAACCGACAGATGGATTAAAATCAACTTGAATTTTAAAAATTGCTCTATGGCGGAGGCATCATTTTCGACTGCGTGCAGTCAAAATTCCATCTAGTTTACAACTGATTCTACTAAAGATGAAAATGAAATTGCGCTAGCCAACTCAATGCCTAAATACTTCACAGACTCTTTTCTCTTGATTGCTTGATTATTGTGTATCACTTTGAATTCAAATGACTTTTTAGAACTACTTTTAGAACAAAATAAAATGCTTTCTGTTTTTCCCAAGTGTAAAGAAAGCTTATTATCAGTCATCCAATCGACACACGTAGACAGCTGTTCACTGAGCTTTTCCTCAATATATTTAGGATCAGGATTTGAATAGAGAAGTATGCTGTCATCTGCTTGCAATAATAGTTTGAAGTCTTTTATACAAATACACATATCATTGATATAACTTGAAAATAGAATTAGGCCTAAAATGCTTCCCTGAGGAACACCGCATGTTATAGGCATTAGTTTGGAACGAATATCATGAATGGGCACTACTTGGTGTCGATTAGATAAGTAGGATCTGAACCAATCTAAACTTGCCTTATCAAAACCCATTCGTTGTAACTTCTTCAATAAGACGCAAAGATTAACTGTATCAAAAGCTTTTTGCAGATCAAGGAGCACCATACCAACAAAGCGCCCTTGGGAAGTTTCTCTCCTCAAATAATCAGTTAAATGAATTAGATATGTTTCAGTCGAATAATCATGTCGAAAACCAGATTGAAATTCATAAATTATATCATTTTCTTTGAAGTATCTTTCAATTTGAACACAGACCGATTTTTCTAGAAGCTTTGATGCTACGCTTAAAGGTAATACAAAGTTTTGGTATGGGGTCATGAATTTGGTTCAAATGAACATATTGGAAGCATATGCGATCCTTCTATATTCAGTGATCGTTGTCGCGGTTGAAATCGAGTCTAAAGTTATGAAATTTTAAATAATACACTCTTTTTGTTGTATAGCTCCCTCTCAAGGTCAAGATATTAATTAAGCTATGAAACAACATTTCTTGACTAAAATCGACCAATTTGCTATTCTCGTTTGAAAGTTATATATCACATCTACATATTCTGAGATTTTCATGGTCGCAGCTACCATTGTACGGCCGTAGGCGCTATTTGAAATTTATCAAAATTTATCGGGAGCACCGGTAAATTTGTGTATTCAATTTTTCTCGAAAGCAGAAGTGTTTTAGAGGCTAAATTTTCTAGTGCTTATAATACATCCACAGGGGCATCCAAATATATCCTAATTGTAAAGAATCGCTATCTACCCAATTTTCAAAATTTCCCAAAACTTTGTATTACCTTTAAAAACACTAATAAGCAGGCCCGACTCATACTTATACTACTAATACTACTACTACTACTACTACTACTACTACTACCACTACCACTACCACTACTACTAATGTGCCATAGAATCCACCAGGTAACTATTGTTAAAACTCATGCATCTGTCTGGTACCAATGCCAAATGCTTTATCATCATTCACTGACGCTGGATCAATGCTGGTCTAAATAAAGCCTATGAATGGAACAATAATGTACCGTAAAATCACTTCTCACTGATTCTCTTGTAGATTTTGGTTTCTTTACATGTATCTTAATGTAGACCAAAAAATATGTAAGATAAATGCAGCACAATCGTAATTATTTCATGCATACGAAGCATATAATATGTGTTTAACGTCACGTAGATCTAAGAAATTGGCATTTGGCTGGCACACCTATTTTTATGCAAAATTAATATATTTATAGAGGGCGCTATTTCAAAATATGCAAATTAGCTTGTCATCTATGGCCGTGCAACATCACGAAACAATTTTTAGTGATGGTCCTAGAGAGATACAGACATTTGGCAGCCCAAAATTGTAGAAAAATCCTTGTTTTATATTTATTATACATTTTTAGAGAAAAATCATGTACTTTGGCGGCCATTTTGTATGACGTCACATATCTTAAATTGCTCAAGGCTGACAGAGTGTCAGCAATCGGATTCTTCAAATAGAAGGTTTAGGCAGTAATAATCCATTGAGAAATAAGAAATTGGCATTTGGCTGGCACACCTATTTTTATGCAAAATTAATATATTTATAGAGGGCGCTATTTCAAAATATGCAAATTAGCTTGTCATCTATGGCCGTGCAACATCACGAAACAATTTTTAGTGATGGTACTAGAGAGATACAGACATTTGGCTGCCTAAAATTGTAGAAAAAGCCCTATTATATATTTATTATACATTTTTAGAGAAAAATCATGTACTTTGGCGGCCATTTTGTATGACGTCACATATCTTAAATTGCTCAAGGCTGACAGAGTGTCAGCAATCGGATTCTTCAAATAGAAGGTTCAGGCAATCATAATCCATTGAAAAAAAAACTATAGACCCTAAAACAAGGTTAGGCCAATAATCTGGATTTGGCTGCCGGACAAGAGAGGCGATCACAAATAAAACGTCATGGGCAGTTTTCGTTTAATTTCTTAAATTCATCAGAATGAAAAAAAACAACCTTACTGGCCCTTTTTTGTTCAAAACTGATAGATAGAAAAGTACATACATGTATATATGATGACTTTGCGAGTATGTTCAACCTTAATAGAATTAACATTACAAAAACTCAAGTTATATGGATTGGGTAGAAACAAGAAATTACAGATTTTTAGAAATCCAAACTCCTACCATTACTACTCAGAAGTGTACTGGTATCTCACTTGTTACATTTACAGGTAGATTGTAAGTTTATATAACTTCAATGATGGCTTTTTGTAATATTCTGCTGTTTCCATAATGAGATACAAGTGATTTGAAAAATCAGAATACTTCTTGAAAAACTGCAATATTTTGGTTCACCATATAGGTACTCCTAAAAACCATCATCAAAATGTTTTCCTCCTCGAAACAAACATTTCCTCTGAATTTGAACAAAATTGATGAATAGTTTACAAGTTATAGCAATTTAAGTCTGAAAATGGTAAATGTTGGTAGATGAGTGTTAAAGTTTATGAACAATATCAGTAAGTGTGCACTATATATTCCATGGAAAAAAGAATTGTTGAGTTCAAATAGGCTAACATTCTTGCCCAAAACCATTGTACATTTTGTTGCATCTCCTAAATGATGACTGGAGAAAAAAATGTAGCAGAAGTTAATATATTTAAGAATTAAATGCTCACTTGATGCCTGCTTCAGAGATATTAGATGATAATGAATTAGTCATTGTACATTCTAGATCCATAACAACATCCATATTTGAATTAATCTTTCATCTTCCAGTTGATATAGTGGTTGACATTAATAACTTAATCATTAATTAGACAAAGAAATATAATAATAATAAACCATCCTTATATAGCACATATCACAAAAATAAATTTAAGTCCCTATATATGCGCTCAGGAAAAAGAAAAGAAGGGATAATAGCAGACATGAGGGAAAAGAAGAGAAAGAATAACTGCCTTGTCATAACATTGTACTAATTTAACAAACAAATAAATGTGTCTTTAAAGGTACTATGTCCCTTTTGCAGCCAACCTCAAATTCTGTAGAACTTTGCAGGAATTATGAATATATGGAGGATTTTGACTGAGAGTGCAGGTTTCTTGCCGAGCGATATTTTGTTATCAATTGTTGTAAGTAATCAGAGCCTAATCTGTGCATGCACAAGAACACCAACGTCAAAATCTTAAAATCAATTCGTTGTTTTACTGGAAGCCAATGTAGTTTTTCTAAAACAGAGCTAACGTGATAATGAAGTCGAGTGCGAGTAACCAACCTTGCCGCAGAGTTTTGGATTATTTGCAACTTCTGAATTTCATTATCAGATAGACCATATAAAGCTATGGTCACAAATCAGAGCAGCGACTGACCGATCAGTAGCCTGCTCGGTCGCTGCTGGAATTAGGTATCGCCCAGCGATTAGTTCGGTGCCCGGGCGGCGACCGCCCAGGCACCGAGCGTATTTTGGGCGGCGAGTAAAAAGTGAGCAGGCGCCGTCCAAATTTTAACTCCGCGCTAAAACTTCAGCGGCGACCGAGCGATGCCCTAAAAACGAGCGGTGCCTGGGCGGCCTCCGCTCGGTGGCCGGCCAGCCGCCGGGCAGAATTGGTTAAAAACTCGCTGCTCGGCCGCCGAGCAGGCTACTTTTGGGTAATGTGACTATAGCATAAGATACCATTACAGAAATCAAGGCGAGAAACTGTATGAGCATGAACAAGTCTTTATGTGGACCTCTTTGAAAGAAAGGGAAGAATTGTCCCAATCTTATGCAAAGCAAATGATGCTGCTTTGCAGATATGATGCACATGACCTGGCAATGTCAAATGTTCATCTAGTCAAGGTTTCGAGCTGAGTTCGCTGAATGTATTTCAGTGTTACCAAATGAAATGGTATCGATCCGTTTACATTGACTAAATTTAATTGTGAAGTGAAGAACCTCAGTTTTATCCTCATTGAGTTTAAGACCATTATGAGTCGACCAACTATGCAATAGGTCTGTAGTTTTTCAAGTCTTCTGAATCAAGTCCATCTCCCTTAAGAATTGGCGAGATATGAGCCTTCTTCAGTGAATCAGGAAAGCGTCCACTAGCGACAAACAAGTTTGCAATCCTTGTGATGACTGGAGCTAATTCCTTGATGCATTTCTTGAGCAAATCTGTTGGAATCGGGTCTAACTCGCAGGTAGAGGATTTGAATTCATCAAACTGAAAGCTAGTCTTCTGTACCCCATAAAATGGGTATTTTCTGAAGCTTAAAAATTATTGCTTGTGCAATCCCATGTGCCGTGCATTACAGAACTGGTCCTCATTGATGCACCCCCTTCGCCTGGCTACTCATTCTTTCGTAGGCCTCATTTGTCTGCAAAAGAAAAAAATCAAGAACAAAATTAACTAGACATGTAATACTTGTTTGGAACAAGTATAGGTGGGCTGGTCAACTAAAATCTGAGACAAAATAGAGCAAAATTAAGCGAGATACTGCTAAAAAACAATGTCATGTAGATTAATGATGTGAACGAAATTCACCTTCTATAGTCATAACACGCAATTTATGAAATTTCTGACATGAGGCCTTTAATCGAAATTTTCACTCTGATGACGTCATCAAAATGAAAAATGGTGACAAACGACCTTGTAGAGAATTGTCTTAGCTACAACATATCGAAATTTGGAAGAAAATCGATCAATATTTACAGAGATACAATCAATTTTCCATAAATATGCTGACGTCATAATATGCAAATTCGTATTTTGAGTTCCAAGGCCATTATGATGATGTCACGATAAACTTAATGGCCAAATGAGACATGGAATCATATCTCCGACTCATACTCTATCTAAATATGAACACAAATTGAAGGTCACGGCTCATTCCAAAGAGCTATAATGGATTTTGTATAGGCATGTTTTTGCCCATATATGCTATGTATTAAAAGAGCTCGCGCGCACAGACATTTATCTTGAATTGACGCTCATCTTGTTATTAATGGTCATAAAGAGATAAACATTGGCATCAAATTCCTTGGAAAATAATGAAAAATATCATGAAAGAAAAAAAATGGCGATTCTATGTTTTGTAATGGTGTTACGCGCGAAAACGCGCGCGCATGCTCGTACGCGCGATTTTTTATAAAATGCTTAAAATGACTTGAAACGTATGCAAAAAAAATTTGAAGCGATTTTGAGCATTTTGAAATTTTGCGCGCGCGTTCACGCACGGACGTACGCGCACGTGTGCGCTTTTTGACCTGAAATTGACCGGACTGATATTGACCTTGATCATGATAAATATGAATAAGAAATAATCTTTGGTTATGAAGATATGATCATGAGTTGATTTTCAGAAAATTTCACAAAATGGCGCCTAGATGACGTCATCAGTCAAGGTCAAGGTTATAAAACTTACCTTGCTTTGGTCATATGCTTATACATATGTGTGTCAAATTTCAAGTTATTTGATTGAGCAATTGTTAAGTTATCTTGCTAACAAAAAAGTGGGTCAAAATAAGAAAAATAAATAAATAACTAGACATATAATACTTGTTTGGAACAAGTATAGGTGGGCTGGTCAACTAACATTTGAGACAAAATAGAGCAAAAATAAGCGACATACTGCTTACAAATTCTTAAAAGACAATATCATGTAGATTCATAACGTGAACTAAATTCACCTTCTATAGGCATAACACGCAAATTATGAAGTTTTTGACATGAGGCCTTTAATCAAAATTTTCACTATGATGACGTCATCAAAATGAAAAATGGTTATTACTGCGCTTGTAGAGAATTGTCTTAGCTACAACATATCGAAATTTTGAAGAAAATTGATCAATATTTACAGAGATACAATCAATTTTACATAAATATGCTGACGTCATAATATGCAAATTCGTATTTTGAGTTCCAAGGCCATTGTGATGATGTCACGATACACTTAATGGCCAAATGAGACATGGAATCATATTTCCGACTCATACTCTATCTTAATATGAAAAAAAATTGAGGATCCCGGTGCATTCCAAAGAGCTATAACGGATTATGTATAGGCATGTTTTTGCCCATATATGCTATGTATTAAAAGACCTCGCGCGCACTGACATTTATCTTGAATTTAAGCTCATCTTGTTAATAATGGTCATTAAGAGATAAACATGGAATCAAATTCCTTGAAAAAATATGAGAAATATCATGAAAGAAAAAAAAATGGCGATTCTATGTTTTTTAATGGTGTTACGCGCGAAAACGCGCGCGCATGCTCGTACGCGCGATTTTTTATAAAATGCTTAAAATGACCTGAAACGTATGCAAAAAAAATTTGAGACGATTCTGAGCATTTTCAAATTTTGCGCGCGCACTGACGCGCGGACGTACGCGCACGCGCGCGTTTTTTGACATGAAAATGACCGGACTGATATTGATCTTGATCATGATAAATATGAATGAGAAATACCTTTTGGTTATGAAGATATGATCATGAGTTGATTTTCAGAAAAATTCACAAAATGGCGCCTAGATGACGTCATCAGTCAAGGTCAAAGTTGAAAACGTTACCTTGTTTTGTCCATATGCCTATACATATGTGTGCCAAATTTTAAGATATTTGGTTGAACCATTTCAAAGTTATCTTGTTAACAAAAAAGTGGTTCAAAATAAGAAAAATAAATAAATAACTAGACATATAATACTTGTTTGGAACAAGTATAGGTGGGCTGGGCAACTTAAATTTGAGACAAAATAGAGCAAAAATAAGCGACATACTGCTTACAAATTCTTAGAAAACAATATCATGTAGATTCATAACGTGAACTAAATTCACCTTCTATAGGCATAACACGCAAATTATGAAGTTTTTGACATGAGGCCTTTAATCAAAATTTTCACTAAGATGACGTCATCAAAATGAAAAATGGTTATTACTGCGCTTGTAGAGAATTGTCTTAGCTACAACATATCGAAATTTTGAAGAAAATTGATCAATATTTACAGAGATACAATTAATTTTACATAAATATGGTGACGTCATAATATGCAAATTCGTATTTTGAGTTCCAAGGCCATTGTGATGATGTCACGATACACTTAATGGCCAAATGGGACATGGAATCATATTTCCGACTCATGCTCTATCTTAATATGAAAAAAAATTGAGGATCCCGGTGCATTCCAAAGAGCTATAACGGATTTTGTATAGGCATGTTTTTGCCCATATATGCTATGTATTAAAAGAGCTCGCGCGCACTGACATTTATCTTAATTTACGCTCATCTTGTTAATAATGGTCATAAAGAGATAAACATGGAATCAAATTCCTTGAAAAAATATGAGAAATATCATGAAAGAAAAAAAAATGGCGATTCTATGTTTTTTAATGGTGTTACGCGCGAAAACGCGCGCGCATGCTCTTACGCGCGATTTTTTATAAAATGCTTAAAATGACCTGAAACGTATGCAAAATAAATTTGAGACGATTTTGAGCATTTAAAATTTTTGCGCGCGCACTGACGCGCGGACGTACGCGCACGCGCGCGTTTTTGGACATGAAATTGACCGGACTGATATTGGCCTTGATCATGATAAACATGAATGAGAAATACCTTTTGGTTATGAAGATATGATCATGAGTAAATTTTCAGAAAATTTCACAAAATGGCGCCTAGATGACGTCATCAGTCAAGGTCAAGGTTGAAAACGTTACTGTGTTATGTCCATATGCCTATACATATGTGTGCTAAATTTAAAAGCATTTGAATGAACCATTACAAAGTTATCATGCTAACAAAAAAGTGGGTCGAAATAAGAAAAATAAATAAATAATAAATAAAGGCGATTTTAACAAAAATATAAGGTGGTCTGTATTAGATACAGCCCACCTGATAAATAATAAAGGCGATTTTAACAAAAATATAAGGTGGTCTGTATTAGATACAGCCCACCTGATAATAATAAACTAGACATATAATACTTGTTTGGAACAAGTATAGGTGGGCTGGTCAACTAAAATTTGAGACAAAATAGAGCAAAAATAAGCGACATACTGCTTACAAATTCTTAAAAAACAATATCATGTAGATTCATAACGTGAACTAAATTCACCTTCTATAGGCATAACACGCAAATTATGAAGTTTTTGACATGAGGCCTTTAATCAAAATTTTTACTATGATGACGTCATCAAAATGAAAAATAGTTATTACTGCGCTTGTAGAGAATTGTCTTAGCTACAACATATCGAAATTTTGAAGAAAATTGATCAATATTTACAGAGATACAATCAATTTTACATAAATATGCTGACGTCATAATATGCAAATTCGTATTTTGAGTTCCAAGGCCATTGTGATGATGTCACGATACACTTAATGGCCAAATGAGACATGGAATCATATTTCCGACTCATACTCTATCTAAATATGAAAAAAAATTGAGGATCCCGGTGCATTCCAAAGGGCTATAACGGATTTTGTATAGGCATGTTTTTGCCCATATATGCTATGTATTAAAAGAGCTCGCGCGCACTGACATTTATCTTGAATTTACGCTCATCTTGTTAATAATGGTCATAAAGAGATAAACATGGTATCAAATTCCTTGAAAAAATATGAGAAATATCATGAAAGAAAAAAAAATGGCGATTCTATGTTTTGTAATGGTGTTACGCGCGAAAACGCGCGCGCATGCTCGTACGCGCGATTTTTTATAAAATGCTTAAAATTACCTGAAACGTATGCAAAATAAATTTGAGACGATTTTGATCATTTTAAAATTTTGCGCGCGCACTGACGCGCGGACGTACGCGCATGCGCGCGTTTTTTTACCTGAAATTGACCGGACTGATATTGACCTTGATCATGATAAATATGAATGAGAAATAACCTTTGGTTATAAAGATATGATCAAGAGTTTATTTTCAGAAAATTTCACAAAATGGCGCCTAGATGACGTCATCAGTCAAGGTCAAAGTTCAAAACCTTACCTTGCTTTGTTCATATGCCTATACATATGTGTGCCAAATTTCAAGTTACTTGATTGAGCCATTGTCAAGTTATCTTGCTAACAAAAAAGTGGTTCAAAATAAGAAAAATAAATAAATAAATAATAAATAAAGGCGATTTTAACAAAAATATAAGGTGGTCTGTATTAGATACAGCCCACCTGATAATAATAAAGGCAATTTTAACAAAATTATAAGGTGGTCTGTATTAGATACAGCCCACCTGATAAATAAATAAAGGCAATTTTAACAAAAATATAAGGTGGTCTGAATATCTACAATAAAGCACCTTTTTGGCTCAAAATTTATATTTCACACAATACATCACTCATTGAAATTGATATTAGAATGAAGGTATTTAAATATCCATCTTTTGACACCAAATACATGTACATGGTAATTAGAGGTTTTAGTTCAAAGTTATCTTTAAAACTCGATGTAAACACATTAAACAGGTCCTCAATAGACTAATGCACGTATATGCATACAGTTATTAGACATGTGGGCAAAAATGTTGTTTTTGTGGAAATCAAATCAATAACTTTGGATTGCTATAACTTTTTATTGAAACCATATATAAACCTCTCCCTCGCACAGGATATTGTCAGTGTACATAAGCAAATTCCTGGAAAGCTATGAAAAAATTCAATTCTCCGATTTTGATATATGGTAAATAATGTTTTTTGATAAAATTACATTTTTCGAAAAAAATCACACAAATCATGTTTTTTACTAAAATTTGCAATGTTCCTTAATCCCAAATTCTTTGAAATTGGTATCAAAATGTAGATAATTTAACTCTCTTTCATATGACACCAAGCTCATGGTGGTTCAAGGTTTCCTTAAAATATTATTTACACAATACTATTTTGTCGTCAAAAGGGATACTTTTTTGGTGGGGGCGTCCCCTGGCCACATCCACCACTTGGAACATGCCAGACGGTCAATTTGTTATGTAGAGCTATGCGATCTTTACATCTGTGCACATGAAAATTGGTTTCCTGCCCAGCTAGGTTGACCCCCCTGGCTCCCGGTCTAGGACCCCCCCAGGAAATGAAGGAGGGGTCTGAAAATTTGAACCTCATCATTTTTGGCCAATTGGGACCCTTTTGAAGCCAAAACAGCAAAAAAATCAACTTTGGCACAAAAATCCTACGGAATTACATACCGTACTGCACTATTATATTGAAAATATATTGCTATTCAACTCTTTCTTAATGGTCATTTTACAATAAAAGTCTGTGATTATTCTCACTATGTGGCAGGAGCTGACTAAAATGTAAAGACAAGCAGGTAGGAGCTATGAGCTCACTTCTTCTTATTCGAAACATTATGGCCAATATTATACTTATTGCTAATCCGACGCTGGGTTTAAGCTTGATCTAAAGGCGAGTTTAACAAAGAGACTAATTAAACAACACTAGCAACGACTTAGAATGAGGTGTAAGCTGTCTCATTGCTTGACATGATTAGACCAATCAAGGCCATTAAATATTTGTTGTGTTCAGAATTATGTGTATCCCATTTACATTCGGCATAATGGCATTACTTTTCACAGTTAATACATTGAAATATTAGTATTTTAACAGCATAATATTAATACATACATTTCTTACAGTAGATATGATGGAGGCGGCAACACAACAGGAAGGGGCCAATGAGTTGCTTGGTCTAGGGGTAGGACTAGGAGGCAATGCGTCATTCTTTCAAATCAAAGATACAAAAAGATAATTTTTCTTTCAAAATTACTTCAAAATTACTTCAAAATCGTATTACTTCTCATGAATAAAGTCAGCTGATTCAATAGGTTGATGATCTGATAATTTGCACACGGCTCCATTGCTACGACCCCTACCTCAACCAACATAGTAAACAACCTAGCCAATCTACAAGTACACAGATGTAGGTTTCCCAATGTGCAAACTATCTGGGGGATATAACTATCCATGCAAAAGAGGACATATTTGTGACGAAAAGAAGGACATGAATGACAGGAAGTAGGTATCAAAATTAGTCTAGGGGTGACAAAACAGTACTAAATTGTACTACAAAACACCTTCCACCCTCACTTTACATTTTGAAAAAAAAGAATGACATATGACTGCCTTTTTAAACGTAAACATAATTCAAAACAAACAAAGTCATGTCAAAGTTAACTTACTTCATAAAGAAGGGTCCTCCTGACTGTCTCCCTGGCTCCTACATTATAAGTTGTCTTCTGCCTCCCGGCATAGTACTGGGCCGCGGTTGAAACACTATGTGCCATGTAGTTTGCTAGTCTTTTCCACTTACCGGGAGACAGTCTGTCACAGGCCTGCACATTTTTTATTTTGTTTAAATGAAAAAGATGACTGTAAGAATGCATTTCTAGGTATTATGATC
Source organism: Strongylocentrotus droebachiensis (assembly GCA_035222895.1). Lineage (NCBI taxonomy): Eukaryota > Metazoa > Echinodermata > Echinoidea > Camarodonta > Strongylocentrotidae > Strongylocentrotus > Strongylocentrotus droebachiensis. The sequence continues at coordinate 23,281 of JAVYIG010014951.1, read as the reverse complement.
AAATTCATTACAAAATATCAATTATTTTTTCAAAAATGAAATAAAATAACCATATACTATACTTTCACAGAGCATTAAGCTTCACAGGTTCTGTGGATGCAGAAATAACTAATGCATATTACAATCATAATGACCAAATATACCCAGGACATTCAAGTTAATGGACCAATTAATCCCACAAAATTTAAGTTGAGTGGAATAATCAATTAAAAGCCAACTGTAGTCTATTCCCAATTATTTTGGAAATCTAAATCTTTATTGATAAGATTATTTGTTGGTATCATAATATTGAAATTAATTGCTACAAATTGTTTTGTCTTAAATACTTCACAGTTAATTTGTGAAGTATTCGCTTTGGGAGTACTGTGGTATATTGGTGAAGGCTCTTGACTCTAAAAGTAGAGATCCTTGATTTGATTCAGTCTCGGTGCTAATACGTCCTTGGACAAGGTGTTTTACCAACATGTGTCCCTCTCGACCCAGGTTCTAAATGAGCACCTGGCAGTGCTGGGGTAATAAAAATAGCAGGGCCCTCAGAGCAAACATTATTAATCTGATGAGGCTACCCTGAGTAAATATACCATATTATTATAATTTGATATTCCCTTGGTCGAGTTTAGTTCAGCAAAAAGTAATGAAAAGTAAAGCACCATCCTCTTCCTCAGAGAACAGTTGATTAAACTTCTCAGTTATCTCATGAACAGGAGAACCAGTGCAAAGATATATTCTGTCAATGCCACTTGTTGTCACAGGAGATTATGAATTAGATTCAATAGAATGTCTTATTTTGCCATCATTTTCTTAACAAGCATTCATCATAATTTTGATTTAATTTCAGGGTACATATTGCAAATGAAATCAATTGTGTTTAACTTTTCAAGATCTGTTGAAGTGATTTACTTTACCTCAATCACTTGCTTCCCATCTTCCCATTCTGCTCATGATCTACTTGCATCTTGGCGACAACATCACTTCGTGGGCTCCATTTGTCAGCAAAATAAGAATCAAGTCGTCCTGTAGCATTTTTAGTTTGGGCCAGCTTACTGATGCTCCATGCCTTAGTTGATCTGATGTGCGCCTACTGGGTAGCCTCACAGTTTTTGTGCTCTCTGATTTGTGTGTGTTTTCATACTGTAAAGTACCGTGGAAGTGACTTGTAAACTATATAACCAGATGAATGATTGTGATTTGCTGTCTCAGCTAGACTACTTTGAGAGGATATCAGTCATTTTTCTTCAAGTGACCAACAGTCAAAACTTTGGATTTTTTTTTCCCTTTGCATGGTACTGGACTTGAGGCACCATATTACAGCCCAATTTGGTCAACGACATTGTGCATAGCTTTCCAACCTATTGCGTGCAACAGTAATTACCTGTCTCAACAACAATGGAAGGAACTATGCTCTGGTCATTCTACTTCATTGTGGCCCTGGTCACTAACCCTTTGATTGGACGAGATAAATACCATCAATCTCTTAACCCTATTAATGGTGAATGGAAGAGAGCATCCAGCACAATGAGATACCCATCAAGATACCATGGTATGCCTATCCCCTATTACAGCAATTCTAGTGCCTGTTTTCAGTTAACTATTATTTTATCTGGGGATGTGCAACTGAATCCAGGCCCACTACAAATGGATAAACAACTAAACCTTCAGATAGACGGAGATCATGCACATTCGACACATCATCGGATACAGTATGATGTCTCTACACTTCATCGCTTAAACCGTCCACATCAGATGTTACCTTGTGTCACATGGAACGCAATATGCGATCTAGGCATCGGGCGTCAAAAGAGAACACATCGTGGTCGACGAGCTCCCAAGTTTCGCCAGCATGAAGTAAGGGCCAGTGAGAGTGTTATCTCTGATCATCGGGGATCAATAGCTCCTATGGTGAGTGGTTCCAGTGAAGATGATGATGATGACGACGAACTAAGGGAACACTCAAAGGACTCTAGTTTTTATTTAAATTTCCAATCAAGAGGACTAAAAATTGCACATTTAAACATTTTTAGCTTATTTTCAAAGTGTGATCACCTGCGGGAGAAATTTGTAAAATAACCATTTGATATACTAACTTTCTCTGAAACTCACTTGGACAGTACAATACGTGATGCCGAAATACAACTAGATGGCTACTCGGTTGAAAGGAATGATAGAAACCGCCGAGGTGGTGTGGTGTGGCAGCCTTCGTTTCAAATACTATTAGCTACATACGGAAATATGAATTTGAACACCCTGATATTGAAAGTGTTTGGGTTGAGATTAAACTGACTAATTCCAGGCCTATATTGATTGGCACTTTTTATCGTCCTCCAAAATCAGGGTTGGATTACTATGAGGTTATAGATGATACCATTTCAAAAGCCATACATACAGGCAATGTGTGTTACATATTGGGGGATTTTAACTACAACTTGTATTGTAAGAGGGACTCTTGTGTTGTCCGCCAGTTGTGTAATCAAAATAACCTACACCAAATGATTGACCATCCAACAAGAGTTACAGAGAATAGTTCAACTCTGATTGATCTCATTCTTACAAACCGACCATGTTACATACGTGAGAAGAATGTGATTTCTCATGGCTTGAGTGACCATAGACTGGTTTATGTAGTGTGTAAGCATTTCAGACCAAAAGCACCACCAAGAGTTGTACGGACAAGGGCTTTTAAACATTTGAATGTCAAATTATTTCGCCTGGCATTACAAAATGCCCATTTAGAATCTGAAGTTCAGGAAGAAGATGTAGAATCAGAGTGGAATAGGTGGAAAAATACATTTATTGAGATATGTAACAGGCATGCCCCAGTTGTTTCATTGAGAGTCAGGGGTATAAAGACACCCTGGGTTACCCCCGAGTTTGTCAGATTGTCTTATGAGCGAGACAAACTCAGAAAAAGGGCCAAAATCTCTAGCCACCCACAAGATTGGAGATACTTTAGAGCTTGTCGAAATCATATAAACAACCTAAGAACCACCCTCAAGAAAGCATACTGCCATCAGCAGATTGTATCTAACAGGAACAATCCTTCTGAATTATGGAAAGTTCGCAAGAGTCTTGCCCCAAACTCAACATATAATGTACCCACTAGCTTAAACCTAGAAGATTGTCCCGAGACCGAACCTCTCAAACTGGCTAATGCATTTAATCAGTTCTTTGTGTCGATCAGGAGTGAACTTGCTTCCAGATACCCCCCTACAGAATGTACACCCACTTCTGATGATGGACCCGAATCATGTCATAATTGCTTTTCATTTGTTGATGTGCAAGAAGATTTTGTGCTTAAAGAGTTACAATCCATTAAAATTGATAAGGCAACCGGCTTAGATGGAATCAGTGCCAGGCTACTGAAGCTAGCTGCTCCTATCATTAGCAAACCAATTACCAGATTGTTTAATCTATCTCTTAGATTGGGAGTAGTCCCACAAGAATGGAAACAAGCAAGGGTTACCCCCATCTATAAAGGCGGGGACAAGGACAATGTGAACAACTATCGCCCAATATCGATCCTACCAATATCGATCCTACCAACAATCATGAAGGTGTTGGAAAAGGCTGTGCACTCCCAGCTTCATGATCATTTGTTAGAGTTTGACTTGCTTAATGCTCAACAGTCAGGTTTCCGAAAAGGTTACTCAACGAATACCTTATTGACATATGTTAGCGATAACCTGCACAGGAATATTGATAGTGGTAAATTAACAGGGATTGTATTTTTAGATATACGAAAGGCCTTTGATTCCGTTGACCATAGCAAGTTGCTCGAGAAGTTATACACATATGGTGTACGTGGTAATACACTATCGTGGTTTGAATCGTACTTAAGAGGTCGTTATCAGTGCACACTGGTGCAAAGGGCAAGATCTGATCTACAGGTTCTCCAGTCAGGAGTACCTCAAGGTTCTATACTCGGACCCCTGCTGTTCACCCTCTTTATGAATGATCTGCCCAATAGCGTTGAACATAGTAAGGTGATGTTGTATGCCGATGATACGGCGATTATGTTCAGTGCCTTAAACCCAAAGGAGATAGAGAGTACAATGAATAGTGATCTAGACAGGGTTAAATCATGGCTTTGCCATAATAAACTATCCCTTAATACGGACAAGACCAACTTCTTACTTGTAGGGACACCCCAAAAACTACGACATATCGAGGCACCAATCGACATAAAGATAGATGGTCTGCAAATTATACCCCATTCACAGTGGTTTTGAAATTTGTAGCGGCGTTGTAGCGGAGCGGCGACACCGCCATAACACCGCTACAAATGCATTCACAGTAGAAAAGTTATCCCGCTGCAGCAGCGGGATAAATATCATGTACCCATTCACGCTGCAGCGGGTGATTTTTATTACCTCCGTAACAAACACGTGTATGCATGGCTCATGACCCGCGAGTGACCCCGATATGACCGGAAATACTTCAGCGCGGGGTTTTCGATTGCTTGAAATTGCGCGCGCTAGCTGTACTTTACACACTATCATATTACTTTTTAAAAAACTAGCATTTTTATTGCTTCCAGTCAGAATGTTTTAATTTTTTGAAGTGTGAAATATTTTTATTTGGATAATTATAATATCTACATAATAATAAAATCAATTTGAATCCACTGGTTACTTTATTTCTATTTCACTTTATGTTCCCCATCGCTGGAGAACAGAGGTCAGTGATAGGTAAGTAAACAAATCACACGTGTTTGTCGCGGTGTTATAGCGGCGAGCCTTCACACTGAGTAAACACCGCGACAGCAGCGGGACTGTCCCGCTGCTGTAGCTAGGCGAACCTAGCGATAGTTTGTCGCGGCGTTATCGCGAGGCGGTGTTATCCCGCGATAGTTTATAACGGGTCCGAGCCTTCACACTGAAGACAACACCGCGACAGCAGCGGGACAGTCCCGCTGCTGTCGCGGTGTTTGAGGCCACTGTGAATGGGGTATTCACAGTGGCCTCAAACACCGCGACAGCAGCGGGACTGTCCCGCTGCTGTCGCGGTGTTGTCTTCAGTGTGAAGGCTCGGACCCGTTATAAACTATCGCGGGATAACACCGCCTAGCGATAACGCCGACACAAACTATCGCTAGGCACGCCTAGCTACAGCAGCGGGACAGTCCCGCTGCTGTCGCGGTGTTTACTCAGTGTGAAGGCTCTCCGCTATAACACCGCGACAAACACGTGTGATTTGTTTACTTACCTATCACTGACCTCTTTTCTCCAGCAATGGGGAACATAAAGTGAAATAGAAATAAAGTAACCAGTGGATTCAAATTGATTTTATTATTATGTAGATATTATAATTATCCAAATAAAAATATTTCACACTTCAAAAAATTAAAATATTCTGACTGGAAGCAATAAAAATGCTAGTTTTTTAAAAAGTAATATGATCGAGGATACAAAAAGCAACTTGACATGTTTACGCGCTGAAGTATTTCCGGTCATATCGGGGTCACTCGCGGGTCATGAGCCATGCATACACGTGTTTGTTACGGAGGTAATAAAAATCACCCGCTGCAGCGTGAATGGGTACATGATATTTATCCCGCTGCTGCAGCGGGATAACTTTTCTACTGTGAATGCATTTGTAGCGGTGTTATGGCGGTGTCGCCGCTCCGCTACAACGCCGCTACAAATTTCAAAACCACTGTGAATGGGGTATTAGACAGGTAGAAAATGTGAAATATCTTGGGGTGTGGGTGGACCAGCACCTTAAAGGGCCCATGACATCGAAATACAAGTGTATTCCTGTTGGTGTACAGTCCTGCATACATCTCATATTTTGATATGTAAACTTCTGAATTTGTTTCATAGATTTTTAAATATTTTTTTAAATATTTGTTTTTCACACTTGCTAAGTTCCACCCCAAAAACCTGAAGATCTCATTCCCCTTGTGACATCATCTGTCAGTCATCAATGAGCTAACCTGTTACAATATACCACAAACAATAGCAACATATAAGTTGCTATGTCAGACATGTCAGACTAAACTAATATTCTAGAATAGACAATGGTATGTAATTTCCCCCAGCTTAACACACGTTCATAATAGAATTGAATGCTTCCATACATAATGTACAATACATCACCATTGCCTTTGTCTTCATTGTGATGCTACAGCATGTCTGACATAGCAACTTGTATGTTGCTATTGTATTACGTATTGTAACAGGTGGTCGACTTCGGCAAAGATACATACCACTTTCTCAAGTTAGCTCATTGATGACTGACAGATGATGTCACAAGGGGAATGAGATCTGGAGGTTTTTGGGGTGGAGCTTAGCAAGTTTGAAAAACAAGTATTTAAAAAAATATTTAAAAATCTATGAAACAAATTCAGAAGTTTACATATCAAAATATGAGATGTATGCAGGACTGCACACCAACAGGAATACACTTGTATTTCGATGTCATGGGCCCTTTAACTGGAATGAACACATGAAGCATACTTCCAGCAAAATTGCTTCAAGGTTGGCACTGTTGAGACGTGTCAGAAAATATCTAACGATAGACAGTGCCAAGTTATTAGCAAATGCACTGGTATAACCATATTTTGATTATTGCTGCACCTCATGGTCAAATTGTAATCAAGGTCTTCGGGATACACTGATTAAGTTGCATAAACAGATGGCTAGGATTGTTCCCCAAATGAATGTACTTACACCAAGTTCAGAAATGTTCTCAAAACTCAAGTGGATGAACATGTAAAAACGTTGGCAATTCCAGAAATGTAAACTTATGTTCGATATTGTAAACGGTATTTCCCCCTCATATCTTCAAGATATGTTTACTCAGTCTGCAGCAACACATCGTTATAGCACTAGAATCGCTGATACTCGTGGATTAGTCATCCCCAAAGTTAAAACTGAAAATGGTAGAAGGGCATTTTCCTTTGAGGGTGCAATGACATGGAACAACCTCCCTAGTGAGATACGAAATGCACAAACTAAGCAGTCATTTTGCACCAGTTATTTTAGAAAAATGTAAATATAACCCAAGTACTCGCAAATAAGTAGCCTCTATCACAAACTTCAATATTTAGTAAATTACCAATTGCAGATCACTGTATTTCTCATAAATATCCTACAAATTACAAATAATTATGTTTAGACACACTGTCACTACAATATAATATTTTTCCTTCTTCAAAATTTGTTTATGTATGATTTACTTGATGACTTGATTTTATTTGACTTTTTTTTTGTTGTGGATTTTTGTTGTTTACTTGCTGAGTTGAAATTTACATTTGAGATTTAATCTGTAATTCTTTCTGGTATGTTTACTACTCAACATGATGTTTTTATGTATATGTTTGTCTATAAATGTATTTTATGTTATGTTTTATGTTTTATGCAGGGCCCCCAAGAATAACAGTATTTTAACTACTGATGGGCTACCCTGTTGAAATAAAACGAAATAAATAAATAAATAAAAATAAATCTAATTCAAATACAGAAAAGTGAGAAAAGAGAAAGGAAAAAATATCATAACATACATGCACATATCTTACATTAACGTATCCTGCAATTTGAAAAATAGTTGTGGATATGCTTCTCCACAATTTTAAAGATAATATGATAATGTTAATCATGAGTACCTGATAGTAATACGATGCTTACACATCACTGGCAATGCTCTCTCTTTAAGTGTGGCAAACTTTGCAAAGGACCTCTTTACAGGTTCTGTCTCTAATTGTCATTAGAGGACATCAAACAAAAGCATTTCTCTTAGTATTTTTCTCTTGATACCCATTAACGACTAAGAATTGAATTGAATATGAAAATGCACATGCACATGCACATATCTTACATTAACGTATCCTGCAATTTGAAAAATAGTTGTGGATATGCTTCTCCACAATTTTAAAGATAATATGATAATGTTAATCATGAGTACCTGATAGTAATACGATGCTTACACATCACTGGCAATGCTCTCTCTTTAAGTGTGGCAAACTTTGCAAAGGACCTCTTTACAGGTTCTGTCTCTAATTGTCATTAGAGGACATCAAACAAAAGCATTTCTCTTAGTATTTTTCTCTTGATACCCATTAACGACTAAGAATTGAATTGAATATGAAAATTAGCAAAAGATGGAAATATTGATAATCAGGTGACATGAGGGAGGTATTCAACAATAAAAACAATACATGTGCACTTTATGAATTAAAAAAAGAAAACCATGTTATGGTGCATGCTTTAATAGTGTACAGTAAATACTTTACACACCTGTAATTCCTGTCGTTGAAAAGGTTTTCCAAGGCTCCAGATGGTGTACCTATGTATTTTAGGCAGTGCATCGAGGTTCTTTCTCTGCTTTGGCTTTGGCATTTCTGGTCTGTAGCATGAAACAAAGCAAATTACACTTTTATTCATACCTGTTATACAGAAATCATATTTCTTTCCTAAGTTTTTCATTATTTACTTGCCTTGTTAATATTATGAAACAAAATACACATTACAATGATTCTTCCTTCTTGTATGTTCCAAGGGAAATAATAGAAAACAATATAAAAATATGGTTTTATATCCGCTATATTACTACGTCAGTAACTTTGTAGAAAGAGGGTATAAAAAAACAAAGCACAAGAATTATCATAAATCATTAAAATGCAATAATGAAATAGTTGCCAATGGAAAGAGAAAATTATTTAGGCAAGACAACATTTGTAAACATCTAGTCACATTTGTCTAACAGTCTATCAGATGATTTAACATTCTAACAAATAGAATCCACTTCATTATAGATTTTTCTAACAGAAGTGTAATTATATAATGTGTTGTCGAATACTAACCTTGCATGAAATTTTTCTCTTGTCCTTGCTCATCCCATGAACCGCAGAGAGGTGAATGGACAATCAGGTCAAATTTTTGGCTGTACATAGTGGGCAGTCTTTCGGTCTTTCCTGAAAACTGCCACCTTCACTTCCCGAATGCTGTGTTCTCTTTGTATGGGAATCCTACAGGAAGAAAATTGAATTGATTGAATTGGTAATGCTTTTCATGTTAACAATTGTTTTCATCACATATAAATAATTATTAAAACAATTTAGTTATGCATGCTCTAACTAAAAAATTAGGCTCGTTAAGATGCCCAGCATATGGATCGAGGAAAACAAATTAATGTCATTTCTAATATTACTGATATTGTAGCATGGAGGCGAATCATGTGAGTTCCTTTTTTACACTCTGTTTGAAAAGCAGTAGTTTTCCTGATTTCCATTTGTTTTGTGCCAACAAGGGCATATTGGCTAATAATGTGGATAAACAAATTATTACGCATATAATTGTTATTGTGCGAAGACCATTTGCTTGTTTCTCATTGCTGATTCTGAAATGTAACAAATTATTATTCCGAAGCAAAAACACATGTAAACATGGCTCAAATTCCTTTTGTAATAATCTGTTGGATTAACAAAAGTATCATAACAAATTTAGCATAGCACAATAACAAATAAAATTGGAAGTATGCTTTACTTAGCACGTGCAGCAAGAAATATTTTTTTGAAATCAACTGAAATCGACTGTAGGCCTAAACCTTCCTGAAAAGAAATTCTGATAGATTACATCTGTAAGAGGGTCGTTGCAGCTAGCTTTCAGTGAACCATGCGTGACCTTCACCCCGCTTCCACCCGCTTATACTAGGTAAGCAGGGCTTAGTTTTTATTATGTTTTTAAATTGTTATACCGGTATTTGATAAAATTGCTGCTATGTTTTGTTCATATCCTGGTTAAACGAACTAGTATAACTATAGACTCTATAAGGCTTATGAATATGTTCAAAGAACATGATATTTATCGAAAATAATATAGCTAGTGACATTCGTTTGTCTCGCAATGTATGGTCAACAAGGGATCTAAAAGATTGCGAGACAAACGAATGTCACTAGCGATATTATTTTCGATACGTTATCTGCAATGATATAGCAACATGATATTTGTTTACAGAACGGTGTAATTTAAGAATGATGTTACGTTATAGCGGTGTGTCCAGACAAAATGAAGGGCACCAACTCAACTCCTCAGGCTGATATTGTCATCTGTGTTGTCCGAAGTCTGCATGCCCCCACTCATTTTGGCTACTTGTCTCAATTCACCCCCCCCCCATATCCTCAGTGGAAGCGGGGTGCCAAGGCCCAATTGACCGTACACACAAATGCATTCTACATGTACCATGTACAGGCATAGCCTACTACAATGTATGCATCCAATTCATCTACGTGTAATCAAAGAGATGATAAGTCACACCCTCTTAACATTACGTAACATATTTCTCGCCTTAAATTACACCTTTCTTGTAAACAAATATCCTGTTCCTTGAACATATTCATAAGCCTTATATTATACTAATTCGTTTAAACCAGGATGTGAACAAAACATAGCAGCAATTTGATCAAATATAACAATTTAAACACAAATAAAAACTACCCGGTAAGCCTTGCTTACCTAACTATAAGCGGGGTGGAAGCGGGATGAAGGATACGGTTCACTGAAAGCCTGCCACCAACTACCCTCTTACACATCTATTTAGTGAAGTTTCAAAATACAAACTAAACACTATTTTGACGTAGATTCTAGTGTCACATTTGTAGTCATGCAACCACACAATAATATATATTTTTTTATCAGATTTTTCATGTGTTTCCATGTGTAACATATCAATGATATCCCAGCTGCAAATGACCATCTCATCAACATTTTAGTTAGCTTTTAATGATAAAGCGGTGACTGCCCCTATATTTGTAATTCATGTGTCACTGGTGTTAATACTATTACTAGATCTAGCTAGCCTAGGCTCTAGGCTACTAATGATGACAGTAAATTTAGTCTTATGGGATGGGGAGCCCTATAAGGTCTGACTTGAAACTGAAGCTATTACTCATTTATTGCTTAATCTTAAAGGTGAAATTCAAAGAAAATCACAAATATGTCAACTAATGTATCACTAGAAACCGGTAAGCTAACAGATGGCCATCGTACAAGTTTTAGGTCAACTACATATCGGGTGATTTATAAAAATACAAATACAACCACATCCATAGCAGCTGGGATATATACGAGAGATTCGCCGGGAAAATAACGATGTTTTAATGACGTCACTATATGGACCAATACTGCCCAAGCAGACGACATCCCGTAGAGAATGAACATAATTGCAAAGCTATCATATCTCAAATTATAATGAGTTTAGTGTATATAAATGTAATGGCATGTCAAACCATTCAAAAGGGGATATGACCCAATTCTGATAACTAAAATCGCCGAATTGAAACGCCGAACATACCGCGGCGTGTGCAAGCAATTTGTAATTTATAATAATCATTACTTTGAATGTTTCCAAGCATTGAATTTTGATAACCTGTCGAATCAAAGTTTCAACTTTGCAATAATGAAAATAAAGTTAGTTTTTAAAATCAATGAATATCTACTTTAAAGAATATATGTGTCCCAAAAATCTCATCAAATTTTGAGCAAGAACATTTTTAATTTCTACAACTACAAGAAAAAGTCATTTTGGTCATTTTTGTCTTTTGACATTGCAAAAACAAATGTGCCCATCCCGGCCCCCCCACTCAGTGTTATTTAGGGTACGCGTATGCTTGTTCCCTCTTTTTGAAAGCACCCCCTATCTGAGGACTGCCAACATTTCCGAACCCCCCTTTCGCGGGCTTTTCACAGGCTTTTCCTGTCTTGGAGACTCCCCTAAATTCGGAAAAATGCTTGATGTACCCCTCTAAATTCTGAATAATTTCTCAGGAGTCCAAAGAGATGAGAGAAAAAAAGAAAAAACACCCCCTTTTTAAAGAAATCTGCGGGTGAAAAGTTAATACACCCCCTTTTGTTATAATTCTCGGGCCAGACTTTGTCGCACGAAAAGTACCCCTTTACCAGACATTTTGGTAACACGCATGGGGTCCGTCCGTTCTCAGAGTGGGGGGTCGGGGTGCCCATGCAGCACACTCATTCAATTTACGAGCAGTTCATGATTGTTTTAACATGAAAGACACATATACATATAGCACTTTATTCTGGGAAATTCTTGTAAGCTGTACTCAAAGTTTTAATTAGGCATTCCAATTTCTAGTTAGGTCTAAATCTTACACAGAAATGGACATATGGGCCAACGTAACACCAGGAAGCTCCGACGGCATCGGCGTCGGAGCTTCCCGGAGTTAGGGCCAACGCTGCTTGGCCAACAACTAAACAAGATCTAACGATACACTCAACATTGCAGTTAACTAGATTAAATAATGTCTTTACATTCAGTTTACACTTTTCTCCCGGCTCATTTTGATGATAGAACTTAGAATGACATTGAGCATACTTACCCAGGACATGATTCAGTATTAAGTTAGATCAACTTAACGTCTTGCTTCTGAGCAGATATTTATCGCAATATGAAGCACCGCATGAATGGTACATGGTACGCGTACATAATGGCCGACGCTCAGGTAATCGTGCCCCCAATTCCATGTACTTTGCCCCAACTATCGACGCATAGTACATAGGATTTTTGATAGTCACTTAAGCGCACACTACCCAAACTTTGGGCATAGTTCAAACAAAAAGGTGCTCGATTCACAAAACGGGGGCATACTTCCCCCCAAAATGCACACTACATAAAATTTTGGGCACAGTTCATACAGTTTTTGGCGCAAAGTACATTGAGATATCTCTCTCTCTCTCTATCTCACTCTCTCTCTCTCTATCTCGCTCTCTCTCTCTCTCTTTCTCTCTCCAGCCTCTCCTCCCCTTCCCCCTCTTTCACTCTCCCTCTCTCTCTTACCCTCCCCCCTCTCTCTCTCTCCAGCCTCTCCTCCCCTCCCCCCTCTTTCACCCTCCCTCTCTCTCTCTTACTCTCCCTCTCTATCTCTCTCTCTCTCTCTCTTTCCAACCTCTCCTCCCCTCCCCCCTCTCTCACTCTCCCTCCTCTCTCTCTTACTCTCCCTCTCCTTCCTCCCCTTTTCTCTCTCTCACTCACTCTGTTCTCTTCTTTTCTCTCTTTATCGAGTATAGGCCAAGCTGCAGCTGGAGAAACAGCTGAAGATTGCAGAAAAGAAGAAGATGAAGGTGGAGAAAGCTAAGGTCATTGAGGTCAAGGTCAACATGTGGATTGAGGAAAGAACAACTAAGGAACAAAAATCGAGAAAAGCCAAAGAAACAACTTGAAGCAGAAGAGAAGAGGAGAGTCCAGGAGAAAGCAAAGGTGAGTGTTAAAGGGGAAGTCCACCCTGATATTAAGTTGCTTTTAATAAAAGCAGGAAAATGAGAGAAACAGGTCAGTGAAAGTTTGAGCAAAAACAGACTAGAAATAAGAAAGTTGTCATCATTGAAACACAAATTGGCAACACTGTGACATATCTTGCAAGCTCCTCTGCAATTTTATAAACTTTTGTTTTCTTACTGCTTGGTTAGGGAAAAGATGATTCATACAGGGGTTGTATAAAAACATCTTTGAAATAATTATATTTAGGGTGAACGTATCATTGCAAATTTTCTTAAAGCCTATCTGCACTAGTTTGGCCAAGAGGGATTAGACCTCCCTGCGTGGTCACTGACAAGTGGTTATCAGCTCTAAATTGACATAGGAAAAAGGAACCAACTGTCACTGCGCATAGGGACTTTCATGGTGTTAGTGATATGCGCTATACAAATAACGTTAATTATTATTATTATTATTACTGCTTGGGCATTGTTTGCTATATAGAGGGTATAAGTAGCTATGAGTGGTGCAGTGGGGCTTAAACGGAAGTATAGGTTTTTGAAGTTTTTAAGTACAGGGCAAATAGCAGGGGAGCTTGAAAATAAATGCAAAATATGGCATAGTGTTGCCAATTTGTTTTGCAACTTCAAAAATTAATATCTTTCTCATTTTTAATCCAAATTTAATCGAAACAAGAGACCAACCTTTGTTAACTTCCATTGAAAGATGTCACTTAAAATGAACCCTTGTGATTGTATTATCATTCTTTGTAGTGTAAGGTTTTAATTTTACTGATCCAAGTGGTTACTTGTTTATTTTACACTGTACATTTATGCAAGGGTCACTCTGTGGCCTGGACCCACCCTCCTCAGAGGTCGCCAAATATCGACGTCGACTCGACGCCTAAGCCTGACCCTGACCTATTTGTTGTTGTAGTGAAGTCCTAACGTTCGTTTTTCTTCATTGGGTGAAGCTTTACTATACAAATTGATGAAATGTGTGAAGCTTTGACGAGTAATTTGTTTTTTCTGGTGATGTGACATCGAATCCAATCGGTCGCCTTGTTTGTTCAGGTGATGTGACATCGAAGCCACTACCGGTCGCGTCGAAAATATGTCGAAAATATGTCGAAATCATGTCGAAATCGTGCGTTTCAAAACAACTATTTAATTTTTATTCCGGTCACTCATGCACTCGCAGAGTGATCGTCCTGAGGTCACCGAACTTTTCTCCAGCGAAACTGATTTCGAGATTTCACGAGATCGTTTTCGAGTAGTCTACTAGTCTCCTACACATAACTAGTTGCGTGAGTATTCGCAGTATACGTGCCTGAAAGGCCAGCCTCAAGTCTGGAAACGAGACTAGTAGCCTACGAGCTGTCGGTATTGTACCCAGCATGCGCAGCGCAGATCGTGCCAAGTTTTGGCCCCAAGTTTTTGCGAGGTGAGTTGAAAAAAAATAGAAAGTTCAGAGTTTTCCGATCATTTTGAGACGGTACTACTCCGACCCTGTTTTACGATTGATTATTAACGAAATCTGTGCATAAAACTTAGCCTATATTTTCGCGAGATTTCAATGTTGACGTATTCCACAAAGGTATTACGCCACAGCAGTGCCGTGCGCTCGAGTCGAAGCCTTACGAATTCTGCGGATATGCACTGTATACTGTGTACGTTTGTGATGGTTTGTGTTAGTCGTGTATTGTTTGTTGTAAACAACTTCATTATTTTTATAGTGTAGTTTTAATGAACACAATGTCAAATCTAACAACGCAAACCTGAAATTTGTCTGGAATGAACATTTTCTTTCATTTCCAAGTAACAGAGTTTAATAGGTAACAGGAGTTAGTGTTTATAGTTAACAAGAGTTAGTATTAGAAAACAAGAGTTAGTATTAGAAAACAAGACTTGTAGTTAAAACAACTTTTGTATAAACGTTTTAAGTTTCATAACAACATATCTGTAGAAACATTGGATTGACAAAATAAACATGTTACTGTATCTTTGAATTGAAACCTGGTTGACTTGGTACTTATTGAGCAGTATGGAATTACTATCATGACTATAGACCATTGCAGTCATGGTCTACTATTATAAGTAAACATTGGTGGAGCTTGATTTCAAAACGTGAAGCTTGAAATATGTAATGGCCAATATGGTGAAACAGTGGTGAAGCTTGAACTATGCAAATGGCCAGTATGGTGAAACAGTGGTGAAGCTTCAGACCGGCCGAAAACTTACAAAAGTGAAGCCTCACCTATGGAAAACTGACACAAGTGAAGCCTCACCTATGTAAAACTGACAAAAGTGAAGCATCACCTATGCAAATAATTCAAAGGGTGAAGCCTGGACTAACACATTTGCTGATAAGAGTGATGCTTTGCCTTTGTTTTTGTAAAGCACATGAAGTGATGGTGAAACCCTGAGGTTACAAATAATTGGCTCAGGTGAAGAAAGGTGATGACCTGAGGAGGGGGGGGGGGGGGGGGGGGGGTCCAGGCCACAGAGTGACGCCTGCATTAGCTTTCCACTCCGTTATCCTTCAGCGCACTTCTGACCTACATTCATTCTCTCATGTCTGCTAGCTCTTGGCTTCTATTGTTCTGTCCCTATTCATTCATCCTAATGCACATTACCTGCTATAGCACCACACACACACACTCTTCCTATCTCTTAGCTATTCAACCCAGCACACATGGCACTCTACCTTTACAAGCTTTTCTATTGGTTACTTACTTATTGTCCAATCTTGTGATTGGGTATTATTGTTTGATGGACTGCATGTCAGCCATCTTGGCAGCCATTTTGTGGTTGTAATAAAATCTAACAGTGCAGCTCAAGTCATCAAACATGTAAGACCACTTTTGTCTTGTGTGGGTCCTTACAACTGGTGCCAGCAGTGGTTTTTCTGCACTAAACTGTAATTGCAGCCTTCCTTCATATGTAGAAATTCCTGCAGTGTTTTTAGTGGTGAGTTGCAGAGTGAAATTCTCCCTCCATCTGTATAATTATGAATGTGAATTTTTGAGAGCATGATATCACCCTTCTTGTCACTGATTGACCTCCCTTCATGTTAAGCTGAGGCAGTTAGTTTTTGTGTGTATTCAACCTCCTTCATTATTACTGAAGTTTTATCTTGAGCTTTTGCGAGCCTTGATTTCTTCCTACATCAGTAATTTTGTGAATTCCTTCATTCATCCTTCATCAGTAAGTGAGATTTCCTTTACCCTTCTTCATACTGGAGCTGTATTTTGGTGAATATTCCTGCATTCATCGATTCGTCGGTGAGTGAGGTTTTTTTTCCTTCACCCTACAGTTCTGTATTTTTCTAGCAACTTATCACATTCAGTCTGCATGTATACCGTAGTCTGCCTTTGGCTGCCGTACATTACAGCATTCTGCCATATATCAACCTGCATATTCTACATAGTGTTGGCGTAGCAACATAACCAGTTGCAGAATACACCCTCCTTCCATCTTAGCCGCTCGCCACAGATATTTCAACTGTTGAGTTTGCATTCATTTCATCTGCACTCAGAGTGACCCCCCCCCCTCCTTCACACTCAACTGGAAAGGTCCTTTCAGAGTATCTTCCTCATCAGATGATGGACTAAATTATGACATAATTCATGTCCATGATGAAAATTTCAAGCGACGGGTCCATCATAATCGTTTGAAACCGCATCGAGCCAGAGCCCCACAAGTGATGTCAACTCCACCATCCCCATCAACCACACAGCCTACGTCAATACATGGGACTGAGAGTACCACAACACGGTACCCACCAGGTCCCCCAGCAGAAGACAAGACTAGGAGAAAGGTGCAGTCAAATCAACCTACCGTAATTAACGGTGTATTTTTTTAATTTTGTTTTTCTCCTCCCCTTCCCCCTCTTTCACTCTCCCTCTCTCTCTTACCCTCCCCCTCTCTCTCTCTCTCTCTCTCTCCAGCCTCTCCCCCCCTCTTTCACCCTCCCCCCCCCCTCTTTCACCCTCCCCCCCCCCTCTTTCACCCTCCCCCCCTCTTTCACCCTCCCCCCCCTCTTTCACCCTCCCCCCCTCTTTCACCCTCCCCCCCCCCTCTTTCACCCTCCCCCTCTTTCACCCTCCCCCTCTCTCTCTTACTCTCCCTCTCTATCTCTCTCTCTCTCTCTTTCCAGCCTCTCCTCCCCTCCCCCCTCTCTCACTCTCCCTCCTCTCTCTCTTACTCTCCCTCCTCTCTCTCTTACTCGCACTCTCCTTCCTCCCCCTTTCTCTCCCTCACTCACTCTGTTCTCTTCTTTTCTCTCTTTATCGAGTATAGGCCAAGCTGCAGCTGGAGAAACAGCTGAAGATTGCAGAAGAGAAGAAGATGAAGGTGCAGAAAGCTAAGGTCATTGAGGTCAAGGTCAACATGTGGATTGAGGAAAGAACAACTAAGGAGCAAAAATCGAGAAAAGCCAAAGAAACAACTTGAAGCAGAAAAGAAGAGGAGAGTCCAGGAGAAAGCAAAGGTGAGTGTTAAAGGGGAAGTCCACCCTGATATTAAGTTGCTTTTAATAAAAGCAGGAAAATGAGAGAAACAGGTCAGTGAAAGTTTGAGCAAAAACAGACTAGAAATAAGAAAGTTATGAATTTTCAAAGTTGTCATCATTGAAACACAAATTGGCAACACTGTGACATATCTTGCAAGCTCGTCTCCAATTTTATAAACTTTTGTTTTCTTACTGATTGGTTAGGGAAAAGATGATTCATACAGGGGTTGTATAAAAACATCTTTGAAATAATTATATTTAGGGTGAACGTATCATTGCAAATTATCCTAAAGCCTATCTGCACTAGTTTGGCCAAGAGGGATTAGACCTCCCTGCCTGGTCACTGACAAGTGGTTATCAGCTCTAAATTGACATAGGAAAAAGGAACCAACTGTCACTGCGCATAGGGACTTTCATGGTGTTAGTGATATGCGCTATACAAATAACGTTAATTATTATTATTATTACTGCTTGGGCATTGTTTGCTATATAGAGGGTGTAAGTAGCTATGAGTGGTGCAGTGGGGCTTTAACGGAAGTATAGGTTTTTGAAGTTTTTAAGTACAGGGCAAATAGAAGGGGAGCTTGAAAATAAATGCAAAATATGGCATAGTGTTGCCAATTTGTTTTGCAACTTCAAAAATTAATATCTTTCTCATTTTTAATCCAAATTTAATCGAAACAAGTGACCAACCTTTGTTAACTCCCATTGAAAGATGTCACTTAAAATGAACCCTTGTGATTGTATTATCATTCTTTGTAGTCTCTAAAATAGTTTTGTTTAAATCTGTGAGATTCTGTTTTCTGCAATTGCCAGAATAAGAAATCACCTTTCATCTTCCCTTTACTTTGAAGGAGAACTATGGAGAATGGAGGAGCAAGAAGAAGGCTGCAAAAGAGATGAAGGAGAAGAAGGAGAAGGAAGAACAAAGAGCTGAAGCAGAAGCCGAGAGGAGGAGGAAAGAAGAGGCAGAAGATGCATACCTGAACTTGAAGTGGAAAGAAGAGGCCAAGACGAGACCATTTCCCTAGCTACTCAATTTGACTATCCTCAGGGCTCTCTCAAAGGTAAACCAGTCAAAGTTACTGCCTTATGCCCCTTTCACAAACCCAACTTAAAGGAGCATCATATAAGTGTGTGAATGGGACCACATAAAAAACAATGCACATCAGTTTTGTGCTGCTATACAATATGAATAATTGCCACAGCCTAATCTTTTATATTATAATTTGAGTAAGGAAATCCTTTGATATTTAAAACTTTTAGGGTTTTGCACGCCTCGGGATGAAAAAATATCATTCGTTCTGATTGCAGATCATTCTAAAGGTTTTCCACTTTTTAAATAAGTTGTTTGAAATCTCTAAATGAAATATGAAAACTCAAAGTAGTACCTGATAGAGGATGGCTCTGGCATGGCAACGGATATTGCATGCCATTCCAGCCGCGATTTAGAGATTGCATACATGCGCTGCCGATCGTAGCGCTACCCGCACGCTCACAATTGTCAATAGAATTATGACAATGGTAGCTCAGGAACCGGACAGGGAGCTGAGAGGGCCTAGGCCTAGATGGACAAATCTAGCTCTTTCATGGTCTCTTTGACATTGCATGTCATAACATGTCAGTAATAATGTCAAAGAGACCATGACTGTTTTACAATTGCAAATAATGCATTTAAACACATTTGCCATTCAAAAATAAAAATGGATGGAATATGATACTCATAATTGAATATCAAACATTATTATTTCATAAACTATAATCAATGCATTCAGTCATGTGCTGTTTCACAACAATGTACAGGCAGTCAGGCACACTCAATGTCGTGTGACTTTTGAATCGGGCCATTTTGTCTTTAATCTGTGCTCATTCAGCCATACAGTGATGAATATCTCTGATTTGCACACAAAACGTACATAACAACTGCACCAATATTGTGGTAAGATGACATCGTGAAATGGTTAAATTTCAACGGCATTTGAAAGATAATACTTATTAAGAACGTCCCTTCAGTGATTGCTGTTTTATTGGCGTGCATCATTCATTTATGAATATTTACGCCTTCACTTAGATAATTGCATTACATTTTTGCATTCACTTAATGTAATAGTGTGATTTTCAAACCCTCATACCGAATGGTCGTATGTTTTGTGCTGCGCAAAGATTCAATCAGTTTAATTTTGGTCAATACCAGAAGTGGGTTTATTGATGTAGACAAATGCTCATGTACCCTTTACAGCTCATTTCATGTATGTTTTCACCAAAGATTAAGATTAAGATCATTTTTCTTTTAGGCAAATTTCAATTTATAAAAACACGAAAATGCAAAACAAATACGTAATGACTGATATATTTTCACTGTTTTTATCCTTTTTGTTAGGGGGGGGGGGGGGGGTGGGAATGGGCTACTTTTAGTATAGACTGCATCAAATCACCTAAAAATAAGAATGGATTTACACCCTATAAAAAACAACCTCTTTAAAATACACTATAATATCAAACTCTTACACATTCATTTGTGTACATTCTGTTTAGGATCACATTCACCAACTTTTTTTGTATATTGCTCTCACAAAGTAAAAGGCCGTCAAATGCGGTGCTTTGGCGAGTATCTCTAATGACAGTAAACAGGATAGTGTTGAGTTTCTTACCCTGTCAGAGTGATTGGTCCAAGGCCACTTGATTTCATGCACGATGCAGGGTCTGTGACTAGGTGCTTTTAAAAGTTATACATTTTGTAGAGATGTTGTGGTTCTAGTGGATAAGTCTCCAGACTGTGCACCACAAGGTACAGGGTTCAAATCCCTGCCGCAGCTCTAAGCTTCTTTAGCAAGACATTTATCTACATTTGCCACACTCCACCAAGGTGTACCTGGCCAAATTTATTCCTTGAATGCACCGATAGAGCTGCCAACCATTATATTTTTCCCAGAAATATTCTTTTTTTTTCTCAAAAACTATGTTAGTAGTTTGTTTCTGTGTGTGTTGCATATACCGCACGTCAGTCAATTGCCCTTGAATGTTGATCACTACTTCAATAAAAAAAAATTCTATAGAGATTTATTGAGAGTACGAATTTACAAATAGTAAAAAAAGAAAACAATTAAAAGGTATAAATATTCTCAAAAAGAATAAAACGCTGATAATACCAAAAACACAACAAACAAAAACTACCTACACTGTAAATAAAAAAAAAAACATTGTAAATAAAGTATACACCCATGTAGGTCCTAATATGGAAATATCAGCATGAGGACATTTCTGCATTGTAAGTGTTACACAGAGATTTACGGTACATTTTTTTTTTGGTCAATAAAAAACATTAATATGTAAAAGACTAGTTTAATATCATCTTTTTAACATATGTACACTGAATGTTTGCAAGAAATGTTTGCTTTTAAATACAGCACCTTTTAAATGAGTTTTAGAATGTTCAGAAACCTGATTTGAATGAACAGCATTTTGACATAGGAAAATAAAAAATGGCACTGTTTTGTACCGAGCTTGCAATGGACAGACACCGTATAAGTCGCCATTTTGGTTGAGTTGCCAAGCAAAACAGCGTTACGTGCGGTTGTGTTGCATTCAAGTGCGAGTTTGGACAATTTATACATGCAAATATTAGCCATTTTCTCGTGCTGAATGCAGCAAACATTGCTTTAAATAATGTTTAAATTGATATTACCGGTAAGATGTTACAGTTGGGAAATACTTCCTGAAAATATCAAACATACGGTAAGTGTTTTAAAAATATTTTCTCGCTCTACTTTTGAAGTTAAAGAGAAGGTTGAGTTCTGGGAAGAGGTGAAAAATAATTTGTGGAGCGTTACTCATTCTTATTATGCAAGTATGGAAGAACATCAGATAAAGACATGTTCCCTGAAAAGCATGGCTCTTCAAATGCCTTCATATTCTAAATATGGCATGTAACATTGTAAAATTTGAGGGGGGGGGGGGGGGGGGGGGAGGCTTTTTACGCCACGTGTTCGTGTAGTCCCATATACATCTTTCTGTGTACAGTGTTTGTAACTTTACCAAGACTTGGCCAAATTTCTTATCATTTTGATGATTCCAGAACTTTGCAATACACACAAATTCTTATATGCTAGATGATCAACCTTATCTGGTTGGTTCCACACCGTTTCTTTCACATGCAATCGCATGACCAGAACTCAACTTCATCTTTAAAGGGCAATCCAACCCTTGTAATAGTTGATTTGTAGAAAGCAGAAAATAATAGAAACAGAATGTCAAAAGTTTGAAATGAATCGGACCAATACTAAGGAAGTATGAATGTATGAAATACATGTATGACATCACTATTAAAGTCTATACGAATCTCAAATTGGTATTTCGGTCAGTCGATTGTGACCTACATGTACATGTACGACTTGGACAACTCTCCCATTTGCTGTGTACAAAAATATCATTAATTTTCTGTTTTTCTCGTAAGTACCTTCTCCCTTGGGGCACTACTCAAAATATAGTATAGATAGCATATTTATTTATATATTTATTTATTTCTAATCTTTTGTCAGGGTAGCCCATATTCACCAATAAGTAGTGGTCTACATGGGGCCCTGAATGAACAAGAACATATTTACATCAAAAAGCATAACGTTTATACTGAACAGTGAAATTAAAATTCCATAGTACATTAAAAAGATATGATACAGCAATGATAGACGTGGCAAGAAAACGAATACTCGTTTGAAAAAGAAACATTTTTTTATTGACCTAGTTTCAACTGTAATGCCAATAGGAAAATATTGATTCAGTCGCAATTATGTGAATAAATCATGTTAATATTACAGAACATGCACGTAGTGTATGTTCGGCTGAGCCATTCAACAAATTGAATTGACTGAAGAAGCCGTTCTAATTCCATTCAAATATAGAAGAAACAATTGGGCTACACTTATAGCAATCAGTGTGAAATCTAGGCACTCGTAAACATCCACAGTCTATTTGCCTTGTATGATGCTTATGTACATCATTAGGATAGATTAAGCCTACCTGAAGGTAAGAAGGTGCTAAGTTATGAACGCATTTATATATCATCATAACGCCGACTTAACTCCTAACATAAAAAAATCCTCTATGTGGGCATGCCTTGAACCATAATGCATGGCCCTACAGAGGAATTTTTCCTGTTGGGAGACAGGGGGAAAATGCAATGAATAATTGATAATTTATTGCATTTTCTTTGTTTTTTTGTATTTGTGGGGGCGGTGACGTACCCTAGCCCCCGCTACATACAGTCATGATTCAGTGGCTAAGCAATGGCCTCGTTATTGTGAGGCCCCCAGAATAACAATCGTGTCGGATCAGCTATAATAGGGAGCTTTCGATTTTAGGCACCCGACGTGAGCTACTACGCGTGACGTCATATTTATCCCCTGCGCATGTTCCCTTCCAAATCACCCGACAAGAGTCCGGGGCAATTTCTGTGTAGTTTCATCACCTTCTCTATGTTATTCTTTGTTTTTATTATTCTATTATTTCCTCTTGCTATCTTTTGTTTCTTCTTCTATCCACCTTTCTTTTGTTATTTTTTGTT